>BRZM01001331.1:7451-34531 GCA_033238685.1 Lates japonicus | reverse complement strand
CCCCACCCCATGCACTCTTGCACACATAAACATTCACCAAAACTCATGAATATTCAAGCATAGTCTGTATCTGTGAGATCATGATGAAATTTTCTCAGGGCCAACTATGCTTTTGTGTGTGTGTGTGTGTGTGTGTGTGTGTGTGTGTGTGTGTGTGTGTGTGTGTGTGTGTGTGTGTGTGTGTGTTTGTTTTGTGTGTTTGGTGTGAATATGGATGTCTTAAATGCTGAAGGATATTTCTGTCCTGTAAATAATTCTACTAACTTAATAAGCGTACATACAGCCTCCTTCAAAAATGCACAGATGCACTCATAGCCCCACAGCCCCACACAGAGCTTTCTCCATAACACACATATACAGTGCATTATATGCTTTTATGCAGTAGGCATTAGTGTGACATACTGTAGCTGTGCAGTATGTTATTCTGTTACATTTTGCTCATGGTAGTATATAACTCAGTTTGGGTATAATAAAAGTGTGCTGAAACAGCACCTTTCCAATACTAGCCCAGTTACAAATGGTGTTTGTAAGATTGGCTGTGCTGTTGCTGCAGTTACACATGTCAAGTGCAGTTTCACAGTATACCTCAGGATCACATATAGTGACTCAGTGGATCTAAAGGTCCACATCAATAATGGTTCCCAACCCATTCAAAGTTCCCTGAATTACTGCTGGCCTCTAGTTGCCCCTGCAACTTCCTGTCATCTGTATGGTGACACCTATTTCTGACCGCTTCACTATACCACTACACCTATAGGACATTCTTTTTTCAAATTAGTTCATCATGGAAAACTAAAAGAGGGTCTTTGATACAAACTTAATGATGTTTCTAAGATACTCAGCTTCATTAGCTTAGCTTAACTACTCGGCACCCATCCTGAACATATGGTAAATACGCTGTGTGTGTGTAGATGACTATGAATCCTTTGAGCCCTAGCTGTTGATGCTTATCTGTCACACAGTCAAATCTGGTTCACTGCATCCATTTAAGGTTTTTAAAATTAAAGCTGTTTATTTTATCAAGGTACAAAATATCATTATTACACTCCATCAGCCACATCTTTAATCGGGATTTTGGCACAGAAAACTACTTCAATATAACATCACCTGAGAACAAAAGAGCCTCCAATTTGGTGTAAAATGAGTGCAAGATACACTGTATAATAACGCAGACTATATTAGAATAAAGTCTGGGGTCACTGTAACGAATTGTGACTTTTCAAAGTGTAGTCAAGAGAACACTTGTTGCATAGTCTTTATTAATTTTGGGCTGTATATATCAGAGGTTATCTACATAATTTAGAAAACAGACACATGGCATATTGTATATAGCAGTGGGACTCTATATGAGAGTTCTCATTCCAGCTGTGGTATAAAATTATGTCATCATTAGGGGACTTGTATGGCTGTGTATATTCCTGGTGATGGCAGTGTTTTTTGTATGCCTACTAGGAAGCTATCTAATTTGCAATGTGATTGCTCAGTGGCGCCAAAGATATTCCAACATGGAAAAACACAATAAACAATACACTAAATATATGAAGGAAAAGGTGAGGAAAGAACACCTGTTCAATGTAGTGTGATCCAGCACCATGTTAAATTAGGTTCCATTATATTGAAAGGTGTACTTTAGTTTGTAGTTTGTTCCAACTGAAAGGCAGGGAATTATGAAATCACCTCATTTATCCTGACACCTAGGGGTGATCTGAATTTCCCACTGGACTGGGTTACTGTGGGAGAGAAACCCAAATAAAACCAACATTTAATTTCCACAAAGAAGGGACAATGTATTGGACCAGAATACTGCTGGTGTTAATACCCACTAACCCCAGTGTGCACCTATATTTTACTGCTGAAAGTCAAAATGCACGCTATTTATTTCACCTGTAACATGCTTTGGTCATGAAGGTAAGAAATGAATAGAGAAATGAAAGGAGCAACATCTTACCATTTTTAGTAAGAGAGTTTTCTATTCTTATCTATTTTATTCATGCTAAATGCAAGATAATTTAAGCACAGTGTGTAATGTAGATAGTGGCTCATGTTTACATTCATATAATTGTAAGAATAAAGGGACAAAAGCCAGAGAGAGAGAGTGAGTGAGAGAGGGAAGGAGGGAGAGGGGGGCACATTACGGTGATATTGCTAAAAGCACTGCATTTCAAGTCATTTGATTGCACGGCTGAATAATTGATAGAAAGCTATTACGGCTGGTATGAATGCCTCTAGGTGCCACCACCACCCTACACACACACACACACACGCAGAAGCACTCAAGTAGAGGTTTTTTGCGTGACGTGTGTATGTGGGGGTGGTGTGAATAGTTGTGTATGTGTGTCTTTCTGAGTTGGTGTGAACGTATTAGTAGCTTAGCTCCTCTTAGCCTTACTGACAGAGTGACAGAGACATTGCTAATCCAGCACTGACAAGTTGCCATTTCCCCCGCTTCCCTCTCTCCCCTCCACTTCTCCCCCTCTTCCTTCCAAAGACCCAAATTACAGTTCACTGCAAAATGGAGAATATGGGGTGCAACAGTTCAGCACATTGTTGCATATATTAAAACAGATTTTGGTTGGCACTATTGTGCAGAAAAAGGCAGGGCTAAGTGGGAAAATGTCACAAGCATTATACACACCTATAGGCTCCCATCAAGTATCATTAGAAATCCTTCGCATTCAACTTCTGAGATGTTATATAGGAGACTTAAGTCAAATGAGTACCGATGTGTAAGCAAAACCACCAAGGGTAGATGTTAAACACCGTCTTTGTCCTTATGATAGTCATTCCTCTCCACCTTAATAAGCTGGCATGATTCAGAACAGTCAAGGTAAAGATGTTATGAGAGCACAGCATATAGCAATGATATGCATTAGCAGCTACTTCCTTTAGAGAGAACTGGTCTTTCGATCCAGTTAACTTACAAGGTTAACTTTCCTATGCTTTGCCATCTTTTTCCTCAGGGTCTTTGTCTTACAATGTTCGTATGATGAACCACGTGTTGCCTAAGCACGTTGCAAATTTTGAAAAATATTGAGATACTGTGTTGGTAAAAAAAAAAAAAAAAAAAAAATCTCTCTCTGCAAGTTTCTAAAGTCTGCCTACATACAAAATGATAGTGTGGCTCTGACTTTGTCTTGTGGTGCCTGGGGAACCCCTTGCTTTTTTATGATATCTCAGATGTCTGCTGATCTGATTTTATTCTGTCTTTCAAAGTGTTTGGTCCACATTTTTCCTCATTCCTCTGGAATGGATGGCATAAATGAAAGGACAGAAAGCCTAGGCGGGTATACACCTTGTGTTGGATTTACCCCTTGCTTTTATGAAACCTGCTCAGTTTAGAAATGCCAATTGTATTCTCCATGTCCATCTCCTTGCACCTTGTTTCACTGTACAGTCAGTATCAATACACAAACCAATCACTTCTATGAGTTGACAAAGATCCAATACCGTTTTAGCCTGGACTGCACATTCTGCTTGTTTGATCAGGTTGGCCACCTGCTATTGTCACTATATCCATGCATTGTCATCACGCAGACATTAGCAGCATGAATATCTCCATTGTGCCATCCTTAGACCAGTATTGACAGAGTCCCAAAATCCTGCTGCTGACTGGCAGGTGGGTACAGCTCCACCAGCATTTTCCTAGGGTTGATGCTATGTTGTTCCTGGTTTCCAGTGATTGTAAGCAATTAATTGCCTTCTTTCTTTGTAGCAGTTGGCGGTATCTCTCTTGTTTTATCACTTGTGCTTGCATCACTGGGGAGTACATACCACCCAGACTGATAGTCTTAGGATTCAATGCGTGAATCTGCTCTCTCTCTCTGCAGGAGGGGAGGGCTGGGCTCCTTCTGGGAAGTGTGAGTGCAACTACTCCTGTGTGTTAAGGAATGTTGCTCTGGATGACTGCCTTGCTTATCAGATCTAACTTAGAATACATTGGAAATTGCAGCAACAAAGTTCAATCTTCTTTCGTCACTGTCTCTGCTTGGGCAAAACCAGGTCGCTTGGCGTCATGAGTCGTGGAAATTACATAAAAGTGTAAATTGATTGAGCAGCTTTGATGACGCAAAATATCTTCTTTCCTAGGTTAGATGATCATTAACATATTGATTTAAGAAAACGCTGATTACTGATATGGGTTGAGAATTTCTTTTACTTATGGTTCCAGTGTGAACTTGGCATGTAGCCTGTCATTTAACTGTCCATCAGCTCCATTCTCTGTTAGCATAGTTCCTCCCAGATATAGAATTGCCCATGTAGTTGCCACTGCCCTCATCCTATGTTCAGAAGCCCTCATTTTAAAAGCACCAGTGAAATCATGCTTGACTAAATAAATAACCTGTGACATCCAATCAAAAGAAAGCCACAAAAGGTAGCTGCATACAATAACAATCCACTTATTGAGTTATCAAATTCTTAGGGCTACAGTATAATAAACCATCACTTAATCACTCATCAGTAGAAAGTGATCTGTGACATATCAATTAAGTCCTCTTTATAATAATTCTAAGTCAATATCTCTTGCCTTTAGTTGCTTGTTTGTCTGCCATCATATCTGTGTCTGTAGATCTTGGCTCTATTTAATTGCTCATTTACTGGTTCTCTGTGTTTGGTGACACACTAGCTACACAAAGTTTGCTAAATTGGGGCCAATGAGTGCATTGGGACTCAACCATATGGACTGGCAAATAAAACAATGAGCTGTCAGCAGCTGAGGCTGTAAATCTACAGATAGTGGGTGTGAATCTCAATGGGGTGCTGTGCAAACAGCCCTCACTGTAACAAATTGTTTACCGAGTATCAAGTATCAAGAAATTGAACTTTAATTTAATCACTATCTATAATTGACATATTAAGTATTTTTAATTAATTACCTCAAATATATTTTGAACTGAGGTAGACTGCCAGTATTGACATGCTTCTTCATGCACATACAGTACAATCCTATATTTGCATCCACCTACACTATATGGGGAGGTCTTCTTTAGAATCGTGCTGTGGTGTGACTGCTTTTCTAACACTATGTGCCAGACCATCACTGCAAGTCAAAAATGAACAACAGCACAACTCTGCATCTACACTCAATATTTACTCTCTGCCACACAGCACAGTTATAGAGTCAAGCATAAAAAGAACTGCTGCAGCTGTAATCAAACACACAACTCTACACACAACATTTTTGGACTGCCTGCCTGGTTCTCTCACATACACACAGACACACACAAACTGCATGCAGAGTCTGTCTGTCTTTCTGTCTTTCTCAGACACACCAACACATAAATATAAAATAAAAATAGCATGAAGAGTTTTTCTTCAAAATTCTACATATTTGTTTGGGAAAATATTATGGAGTTAGTATTTCTAGTATGTCAAATCATAAAATAGATCAAGTGTTTTTTGTTTTGTTTTTCTAATTTCTGTGTTGTTCATTATTTGTTTTCATTTTGAGACAGGTAGTTCAAATGAATGGATTTTTCATTTTAGAATAAAACTCTTCATATCCAGTCCATGCACATACACACTTACAGGTTTAGTTGTCTGTACCTCGACAAATTAGACAGGAAAGTCCCAGACGACAGTGTTTCCAGCATTGGTGATGCAGGTGAGTGTGGCATGGCCGTCTAGGCCCGTAACCAGGAACACAGCTGTGCCGCTTTACGGTCTCCCACAGCAAAAGCGGCCTCCACCACTTTTTCTTTGGTGGGACACCAGGGTTTCCCTAGATGTGCTGTGAAGCTCTGCAAGGAAGATAGAAAGAACTTGGTCAGGATAAAAGCTTTTTGAATTTCTTTTTGTAAAATTAGTTGCACTAGAAATGTTTAACTATGCATTTCCCCAAACTCAGCTATGCTTGAACAAATAATATAACTTGACTCCTGCACAGCGTGCCATCAATCCAGAAACTCCTCTGGAGCACTTACGGCCTCAGTCCATACACCGCTCTACCATTAAAACGGTTTCATGGTCAGAAACAGGCTATAACATACTGTAACTATTGGCTGTTCCAAGTATTCATCAAGCACACATATATCCAGATGTTTAAGCCATTTTAAACACTTTTTCTTTATATTTTGTATTGCCAACATGATGAGAAAGCTGTAAAAGGGCGTTCTGACCTTGAACTTAACCTCAGGTCTCTCAGAAAGCAGAGCATAATGTAAAATGTTTTATAGTTAATCACATTATTCCTCTAGATACATTTACAGTTCCATTACCTAAAACATATGTACAAGTGTGTATATAACATCCATAAACACAAAAAACACACAGTAGAGGGAAGAGGCAGAGGGAGGGGGAGAAGGGTATTACAAACCATAAACCAGGAGTAGATGGGAGAACAGGGACCAACTCATGGTCTTATTATTTGAACTTGATTGATATAACTGTGAAACTGTTCAGACAGATGGGGGTTAGGAGAACAGGAGAGACAGATGTAGTGAGGGAGGAAAGAGCAGAGGGAAACAAAAGAGGGAGGTAAAGAAAACGAGAGACGGAGGATGCCCAGCATGACAGATAGGCATGAAACTTCTCAGACAGAAGGAGCGAGAGAGGAGGAAGAGAGAAAGTTAAAGGGAGAGAGAGAAAAGGAGAAAAGGAAGAAGTCAAGAGTTGCAGTGAGGAAATGTCTGTTCAATATCCCCAAATGAGAGGTGGAGACAGAGTTGCTTTTCTTAGGTGTCACCCGAGCACAGAAAACCTTGCAGTTCTTCACTCCTTCAAGCCTCCACAAATATGCGCAATAATCTTCAATAGAAAGTAGAGAGCAGCTGGAGGGAACCCTTTCCATGTACCCCTAGCAGCAAAATGTGTAATTATCATTCAGAGAGCAGACGGTGATGAATTTGATCTCAACAAATGAACGTTCCAAGCGATTTTAGATTGGTTGGCTAGTTGGTTGTTTACACAATGACATTATTATCGCCTCTTCAATTACTCTCTCCTCCCTTCTCTCTACCTCCTTGCCTCCACTGTAGCCACAGTGCCGATGATTACTTAAGGGATTATGTCGACGATTTTGCATTTCAGTGGACACATGACGATCTTTTAGTCTGCTTTAAATTAATCACCACTTTTTGTGTGGCATCTATTGTGATGAGTTCACTAGACCAAAGCTTGTGGATCATTTAAAAATAGATATAACTAGAACGAAATAACTTAATAACAGAAATAACTTTGCCTCTAAATTAGCTTGCAGAAAAAGCAAAAACAGCAAGCATTCCCTCATGTGCTTTAATTGATATACACTTTCTGTTTAAGGTTTTTCTTTAGAGGTACATTAAATCTGAGTGGTCTGAAGTGAGACAGCATATATGAAAGAGAAAATCGTTTTGCTAAAGCCTAGACAACCCCCTCTAACCTCATCCTCCTTATCTGCACACAGACACAGAGTTAGAGAAATGCACACTGACCAAGACACACTGGACACTAACACACATATTACACACACACACATAGCCAGGTGTCCATCACTGTAGTGACCCCTGTGCTATATTGAAGCTGGATATCAAGTTGGCCTAGTGTTGCACGACCTCTTGGCCTCTCGATTTTGCAGTGGTGCTGGCCTTATTCAGTGTCAGGATGTTTGTTGTTCAATATCAGACGCACATTACTCTCACCTTACATATGCGCACACACACACACACACACACACTCACACACTCACACGCGCTGGTCTGTCTGTGGTTCAAGGTGCTATTAGAAGCGCACACACCAAGACTCATGCCAGCCATTTGATTTTTAATCAGTGCTCTCATCATTTCGACCTACCTATCTTTGTTCCTATCACTATCTTTTCATAAAGTTTTCTGATTCCTCTGGCCCATTTCCCATTTTCTTTTTCTTGCTTCTTTATCTATCTGGTGCTACTTCTTCAGCCTTTCTTTTTTTATCTATAATTCCCTTATCCTGTTTTTAAATCTCTCTTTTCCCCCTCTTCCTCAACGTCTCCTCCTGTCACTCCCACCCATCTTGTCCTCCGTTCCTCCATTCCTCCTCCTCAACTAAAACTTTGATGACTTGCCAGCTCCTTGCCTCTCCCTCTCCTGTTCCATCCATACCACTATATCAACCCTTCTTCCATCCTTCATTCTCGTTCTTTCTCTGCCCTGGTTTATTGTAGACATCATAGTTTCATTACACTAGTTTATTCAGCAGCCAGCGGCTACACCACACTCTTTTCATGGTTTATTGCTGCCTGCCCCTCTGTTTATTCTCTCTTACCCTCACTTCTTCCTCCTCTCTATTTCTCTCTGCTATCTATCTATACATTGCCTCTCTTTTCCCTATCTATCTCTCCCCAGTTTACCATAACCACTGATTTCCAGTCTCAGTTGCTTCATTACAAGCTGCTTTTGTAGACCATCTGTGGAACTATCTGCATTTATCCACACACAGACACACATAGGGGCACACAAAGGCCTGCATACAGAGCAGACGCCAGCTTCTCTGTCCCCCCACCCCACCCACCCACACACACACACACATACTCACAACCATTTACCTGGCTTTATTTCTCCCTAGATAAGCAATTACTGTTGAGTCCAGTGCAGGGAGCACAAGACAGAGGGAGAAGTGAGATGGGAGAAAAGAACCGATGAGGCCAAAAAGCAGAGCAAAGTGCTAGAAAAAAGGAGAATGCTGCCATGCTTTCAGAGTTTAGTGAGACAGATGACACTGCAGGCAGGGAGGACTGGAGAGGGAGTGAAGTTTTAACAGTGAGAGAGAGAGACAGAGAGAAGACAGAAATAAGAAAAGAGACAAGACAGAGGGATGATACAGTGAGTTGGGAGGTTTACACTCTGTCATGTGCTTTCATAAAGATGGACCAAGTTTATACAGAATGGAATAGATGTTTTAATCTTGAAAATAAAGCACTGAATTTGTTACAAAACCCTGTACATAGTTACATCTGAAAAATGATTTTTAAAATGATTTTCAAGACATTTCCCATAAAAGATGTAAGGTTTATAAGAACTGTAACAGAACAGATGAATGGCTCGCAGGTCTGTAACAAACAGATATATATGTTCTGGGCGCGGATATAAAAGGTTTTGTAGCTGTCAACGGTCAGTTGCCCTCGATATCTAAGTAATTTTTTTCTCATTAACATTTGTTGATGTGTATGGTAATCTGTGTTTAGATCATACAGCTTCATAAAGGAACTCTTTTTAAATGCTTCATTATTAATTTTAAGGAAATTACATAGCCCCAAAAACAGGTCCCCAACAGACCTATTGCTATTTTCCTCCTATCATCATCATAGTATTACATCACTGCAGATTTGTTCTTGTAGTGAGTTTTATTTCCAAGTATCATACAGAAGTCATAGAAGTAGATATCTGAAGTTATATGTCCTCATTTCATTTCAGCTCACAGTGTTCCCAAGTGTGCATAAAAATCTAAACTTGGCAAAACATGATTTTGTTTCTTATTCTGATGATTGATTAACATCACTGAAGTAGAGGTCTGGGCTGCTAGACTCAAATATCACTGAGAACTTAATGTGAACTGGTGAGGAAAACTGATTTAATATCCTCAGCTCGCTAGTACTATCACAGCTAATACTGAAGGTGGGAACTTTAAAAAAAGGAAAATAAAGTAATCATGTTGCTTCTACACCCTTAAACTGTTTTGCTGGTTAAGCCCCATGAGGTTTGAATTTTTGTCCTTACCCACGGTGTGTATTACAGAAGTTTCAGAACTTTAAATTTACTTGGCAAAACTCATGGAAACTTAGACAAAGGTTCAGCTGAGGTTTGAAAGGTTAGTGGTTTTCAGAAATGCTGAGATGTTTGGTTGGAAAAAAGAGGCCCATTTTGTTGCCCATTTCACTAAACTATAATACATCTTTATATTTGTATTTTGACGGTGGATTTTTTTCCCCAAAACAATCCTTCCATTTATTCGAAAGTTGCTGCAGAGCTGTCAAGCAATTGTCATTCATACTAGGATTCAGGCGATCCTCAAATTCTAACTATGACGGCCCAACGGTCATGATGGGATGTTATGGAATTATTCTGCGATGACAGCCTTTTCAGTATGAAAGATTAATGCAAGATGAGATCTGGCATTTGAAACTATGATACTTTTTATACAAAGCATTAGCATAGAATAAAAATACCTGAAAAGACCATTATTAAGAATCATGCTAGAACACACACTGAGCAGAAGATAAACTGTAGATGAGAAGGAAGTGCAATGTTTATCCAAATGTGGTTACATGATGTACTAACTCACATATCTACACATGGTCAGACAATAGTATAGTATGAAGTATATACAATGTTGCCCATAGTTGGAATACAATATTTTACCTCTTCTCATAGAAATGACGTTGTGACAATGTGATTTATTCTTGATAAAGTGTATATCTTCTCACAACAAACTTGGTAATTGGGACCCAGTATATAATCACTGCACCTGGTCAAAGTGATTACTGATGTGTATAAATGGAATAAAAGAAATGTGTCTGAAAAATTATTCCAACTTTGGGCAGCAGTGTAGTATAATATAGTATAGTCAGTCGCTGTCGTTAACCCAGCGTGCAACCTGTTGCAATCGCTCCTGCTTCCTTTCTAACTCAACAATTTCCCATGAGGATTAATAAAGGATTCTGATTCTGATAGGTATTAATATATTTTATACTCTGGCAAAACATAGAACCAAAATCTGCTTACAAAAACTGATAAACAAATTATTAAAACTAGTATGTTTCTTTCAATAAAAACAAAAAGTATGATAGAGATAGGCCAAAAGGGGCAGAGCTAAATATAGGTAGGTGAGGAGGCGGGGTTATGGGCTCTATTCAGACAAATTCCTTAGTCTCCAGTTGACATTTTAAAAATTCATGTTCAATCTGAAAACAACTTTAAATTAATAATCAGTAAGTACTGCTTACACAGACTTCATCGGTCTAAATTTGAGGGTAGACTGGGCTCAGGGACAATGGTCCTCATGACAGAAGACCAATATTTCCTGATTCTTCAAGAGAGAATTTCTCTTGCCAGTCTTAAGAAAGTGCTGGAAAATGTATGTTTTCTTTCCAGACCTGTCTGAAGACTAATTCAATGTTTGGTAATTTATTTCTTTTTCTTTCTAAAGACATTGCTAGAGGATGGCTGTGGTTTAAGTAAAGTTATAAACTTCTCAGTATTGAAATCACCCTGAATTTTAGACACAAGCACCTCAAATCAGTACACCCTGTGGTATTTGTGTAAGGATAAACCTCTGCGGAATTACAACAGGGAAACCATTTGAGTGGTTGGCTTTTTAATGAGTTGTTTCTGCAATCATCCACTTGATTTGATTATATAACCATAATATTTAAGTTCCAAAATGTCACCACAACTCTGCATTTTTGGTAAAGCTATTTCAACGATGATGTTGGAACAATTTGTCTTAGCTAATTGTGTTGCCAAAAATACTGCTTGCCTAATTAGCTTCAAAGAGGACTGAGCGGGCAGTGATTCTTGGTCATAATTTGGACAGTATTTCAATAAAGTGTAAAATTCAAAGTACAACAAAGGAAGAAGACCTAGAGGTTGTTTTTTTATGGTGTTTTGCTAAAGAGTTAATTTACTGTGCTGGGAGATAATTTCAACAATCAACAAGGCGAGTTTCCTGCTCCAATCTTGTTGATGTAAATCTGAAGACAATGTTTCTGGTGCTGGCTGGGTTTGATTGAGACAGTCAGCCAGAGACCTTATTTTCTGGTCTGTCACATACAAAGTAATGTTGTTTTTTTCTAAATATGACAGCTAACTTTTCATAACCATGTATCCAACCATTATAATGCTCTTTGTATCCAGTGTAGATAATTCTAATGTTGTTAACATTCAAAGGTCATCCAATATCGACATTTAGTCAAGGTTAGGTTGTTTTGTTGTCCTGACTCTTCGCCACAGAGTGAAGACGGAATGAACTTTGCTAATTAACTTCACACACACACACACACACACACACACACACACACACACTCAACGTGGACTTGGCTCCCCTCAGAAACTGTTTTGATTGGTAGCTGTTTAGTGATGGTGTAATTATAAGTAATTATGATTAATTAAAGTGATAATGGAGGAAAATGGACTAAGTGGCAGCAGAAGGTGTGTGTGTGTGTCAGTGAGATTCTCAGGGAGTTAAAACAGGAAAAAAGGAAAGGCTGATAGTAATGGTGGCTCAAAGCACTAGATCATCTGGCAGCTGTGAAGATCACTTAATACACACGTGTTGCTAATGATTGCAGCTTCAAGTGGAGATCAAACATTATGGACTCAGAGTAGCAGGCCACTTGTGTCTTTCTGGGTTTATTACATGCCACAACACAAACAATCAAACACACACACACACACACACAGGTAAAAGCAGTCTTGAGGATTGCCTTAGTGGTGCCTCGATGTTCTGTGTGAACAATAATTATCTGTATTCAATACAGTCACCAAGCAGCTTCAAGCAGTTCAGTGTCCATAGAGGTGACCTGGTCTTCAGCCTAAACAACACATAACCAGGACAGTATATTCTGTATATACACACAATACCTGACACAGAATCTTCCAAAGCAGAACATGGCTTATTTAGCAATTCAAAATGGTCAGTAATGATGTTAGATTATTGAGGCAGTGAAATACCAAATACTGGCATTAAAGGTACAGTATTAATGTAAATTTATTTGGATATTTGTTAAATCTTGTTTATCACAACTGCTGCAAGTAAAGCTAAAACTGATTCCTCATTCCCTGTCTACTTTTATGGTACAGCTCATTTCACTGTCAAATATACATTATCTTATGGACCACTGTGCATGCAAAATTATTTAATCAATAGAACTAACAAGGACACACTTTCACATTAATGCAGCGAAGTGAATAGTATGGTCTTTCTTTGAAATGTAGTTCTCTTAAGTATAAACTTTCATATGATAGAAATACACAATTAGAGGCAGTCGGGTGAAGATGCAATTTAATGAGACTGGGTAGAACAGGTTAATCATTTTGAAGAAGACAATAACCCTGTCCTCCAACAAAATTACCTCATTTTTGTGGATAAAATATCCATCTCTGAGCGTTAGTTGAAAAGATGTACTTGGTTTTTTCTAGCCTTGCAATTTCCCTGTATGTAATTGAATGAGCAGATAATGACAGCAGTCAGACTGCTCACAATGAACATGGGATGTCAATTATAATACTTCCTCCCACTTCACGGGGCTGTGCATGCGCTAGTGCCTGTGTATGTGCACTGTTGGTGTGTGCATGTCGCACACACACGAATAAACAGGATAAGTGTGTGTGTGTGTGTGTGTGTGTGTGTGTGTGTGTGTGTGTGTGTGTGTGTCAATAATGTTGTGTGTTATGTCTGTGTGTCTGTGTGGGTATAGCTCATGATGAAATTGATCAATGTTTCTCTGAGGCCTGGTTCAATAAACCATTAGATTTCCCCCTAAAGACATCCTGCCAACAGAACTTCATTAGACCCACACACATAAATACAGACAAAAACACACACACACACACACCCTTCTTTTACTAATTGTTCTGTGTTTACAGGCTGTGGCCATCAGGACTGAATGAGATCATGGGTTAGTTTGTTTGCCTAGGCCTGTTTTTTGTAGAATCTACAGCAGTACACTGCCATCGTTTGATCTGACCTGAAAGGAAAGCTGACTCAGTCTTTCTGAAGACCACAACAAATCGTCACCATCAGACTTGATCAAACGAAATGGCACAAGGTTCAGTGTTTACAGGCATTGCAAAATCAGACATGCTTTTTCACTTACTGTAGATGATAGGCAATTACAGTCTTTGATGAAGCTTAGTCCTGGAAATACAGCTAGTTACATTATCTTTGAGTCCAGCTCTGCGGTTATTTACTTCACTAAAGTTCAACAAACTGTTGGCTAGGCTGATTTTCAACATGTCCACATTATCACATTGAAGATTACAGTTACAGAGGTATAGCTAATACCCGTTTGTACAAAAAATATTGTTTGTCTTAAAACTCAGAATACCATTAAGCTCTGACATACCATTGGTACTTATATCACCGGGCCTCACAGATTTAAGTTAGGGTCCCGATCTGCCCTCCTCTCTCTCTAACTGATCCTTCTCTTCTCTGGCTCACACATCCATCTCATCCTCCCAGCTTCTTTCCCTCTCTTCTTCTCTTATCTCTTCTCCCAGCCAGCCCTCTCTTCACTATTAATTAAAAGTCTGCGTGTGCGTGTACTTGTGTGTGTTGACACGCATTTGTGTGTGCACATCAGGCCTCAGTATTAATTAAAGGTGTGAATGCTAATTGGTCAGATCAATAACGGGTCGTTAGGCCTCAGGGGCTGACAGCCAATAGGAAATCGTTATGTGTCTGTCATCACTGTCACTCTGCTAAAGCTGCACTGTACTGTGACACATGCACACACACACTCACATACACACCTGCATTTACTCACACAGATTTGCACTTACATTCACACTACTGTCATCTGGAGAGACAAGTTCACCTCAAAAGGTTGCAAGAGAGACAGACAGAGAGTTTAGAAGCAGAAGAGGTTAGCAAGAGACAACTGGCACAATAAGCTAGAAACTTACTGTATGTCCCTAAAACTAAATCAATATCCATTAAGGAAAGCAAGAGAGAGAGAAGGGAGAGAGAGAGCAAGACTTGGAAAGAGAGAGAGAGACGGAAAGAGAGAGAGAGAGAGGCTTTCAAAAGGGAATCATGCCATAGTTGTCATTGAACAGATTCAAGGTAAATGGTGTGTCCTCAGAACCTTTTGTGTGATCAATGTGGGCATTCTTTCTCTCCTACACATGCACTTCTTTTAAATCTCCTTTGGCCTCTCAATCTATCTTCTCTCTTTTGTCTAAGGTTCTAACTTTATAGCCATTGTCAATATGATATTCAGTTAATGGACAAGTATGGACAATCTTTGGCTATGACCTTAGCATGAAGAGATGAGGTAAAAGGAATCTTAGAGCTCATTCTTTACTTGATGGGATAAAAGACATGTTCCAAAGCTTGCAGATGGTCAGCTCAATTTGCTATTTCAAACCCACCAAAACACTGACGCCTCACCATCATGCCCCACCTAACCTCCAGTGTCACCCTGCCACCAATATAAATTGCTTTCCTATGAAACTGTGCTCTACAAATAAACTTGAACTTCCACCCCACTATTTCTTCACCACAACTTCACCTTTCTCTCTCTACTTGACAGGGGTGAAAAGACAGTGAAAAGCATAGCAAAGACACAAACACATTTCAAGGTGCAAATCAGTTCCTAGGCTATGCACTCCACATTGGATAATGACTAGTGGAGTGTGGCTGTTTTGCTTTTTCTCTCCATTCAGTCTACTTCCTATGTTGTTGTGAAATGAGGTATAAATTCATCAAATAGTGATCCTACAATGTGCCATTAGTGTCAGTTTAACATGCCCACATCTGCACAAGACATATCAAAATGTATAGTAATGTGCAGATTTCCATAAAATATATTCATCACATTCATGCTCCCCCTGAAGATGAACCTTTTGAATTTCAGATACACTCTCTTCTTTATCTTAATCCCAAAGCCTTTCCACCAGCTCTGTCTTCAAAACAAACTTTACAGTTTGTGGCTCTAATACTGTTAATGCTGTTGATTGTTCCATCTGACATTAATACTATGAATCTAATGAACTGCTGTCTCTAATACCTTCAGACCAGTATCAACTTGTCCTAAAACAAACTGACACTACAGTGGACGCTAATCGAGGGCTATGTAAATTAATGTATTAAGTATTGTATGGAACATTAACATTAACCCATGTCTGAATTATTGTGGTGATAATCATTGTCAATGTGTGTTTGTGTCTACAGTGACAACTTCAGCCTTCTCTAGTGTATAGTCTGTATTTAATAAAAGCACAAGTTCTTCTTTGTGTGTGTGTGTGTGTGTGTGTGTGTGTGTGTGTGTGTGTGTGTGTGTGTGTGCTGCGCGCGTGTGGGAGTCATCACTCTGTGCTTATAACATCTGTGTGTTGTCTGGTTGCACAGTCGAGGTGAGCTAGCTAGCTAGCTATGTGTGTGATATCTAATAGCTGTGGTTACTGTAGCGTGACTTATTAAATTTAACATCAAGAGACCCCCTGGAAAGCTGACTGACAGATACCAACACACATATACAAACACACACCTAGAAATTTATGGCTACCAAGCTCACCTTAACTGCAAAACCCAATCAACACAAACACAGCTGAGTAATAATCCTACATATAAAGCTGTTGCACTGAGATTCAAAATGAATAAGAACCACATCCCTTGTCTTCATGAAACAAACAGCAGCAGTTTTAGTTGAACGATTAATATGAATGATGTGAGTCCTGAAGCAAAAGCTGATCAACTGAAGATTTAAAATTGGCCTTCAAATTTATTCTTGTTGACGTGATATCAAAATATACAGTATGGTGGCAGCTCTTATGCTGAAGTACACTTCAAGATGTAAGCAGCTGGCTTCTGTCCTGTTTCAGTTCTTTCAACTCGTTTCCATCTTGTCCCTTTTAATCTTTAGTCTTCTTTCATCTCTCTCCTTGTCCTCATCTCCTCCTCTGTCACCAGTCTTTGTACCATCAGTGCAGCACAGTCTAACATCAACCACAAGTCAACAGGTGTTTCCTCCGCACAATTTCTTTCACTCATAATAGCATTGTGCTTGTGTGTG
This sequence comes from Lates japonicus, assembly GCA_033238685.1. Classification (NCBI taxonomy): domain Eukaryota; kingdom Metazoa; phylum Chordata; class Actinopteri; family Centropomidae; genus Lates; species Lates japonicus. The sequence continues at coordinate 17,844 of BRZM01001331.1, read as the reverse complement.
TGTGTTGTTTGTGTATTTGTGTGTATTTTGGGGGTGGACAGTCACTGGGGAATCAATTTGTAAAGAAGTTCTTCTTTTCATCACAGGATCAATCTTCAATAACTGCAACTATCTGTCATGACAGACGCAGACATCACAAGGCAAAACTTTGTCTCCCATCTGCTGTAAAGTAAAGCAGTTATTTTAATGAGATTTATATTCTTTTGTTCTATGGGCAGCTAACTGCATGTCATCAAAATCTGCTGTTAATATTTTCCCCAAAGATTTAAATAAAAGCTTTTCTGTTGAAATTACAGCAAAATGATCTGTGAACGAAGTTCAACTAACCTAAAAGAATAACCTGTGGAAAACATTAAAATTGTGCAACATGCTTAGCTGTGCAATGGAAATGAAAATGTTTTTAAAGAATGACAACATCATAAGAAGATAGGATCTGATGTTGAATACAGTGGGTAAGCCCTCACATTACGATGAAATCTGTGAGTAGGAATCTTCATTCATTAAACTGGGCAGTGTTTCTCAGCAAGTACTGTGTAGAAATAGTTCCATTAGCAATGTGGCAACCCTGTTTTGTGTTTAGGATAAGGTCAGTGGCCTGGTTCTTATAGCTTATGTTGACATATTCACAAAGAAAAAACTTTCCTAAGCCTCAGACTCTCATCAAATACACAGCTATTTTAGAGAGAAAAAACAAAACCCCATTAATCAGTTGTTCTCAAACAAAGCTAGGAGTGCTGTGTTATAGTTACTTTCCACTGTTATACTGCAGTTTTCCTTCCTTGGAGACAGTAGTTAAGATATTAAAAGCAGTGGGAAAGTGAAGTAACAAAATCTGCTGATAGATAGCAGAGTGCAGGAGCTGGAGAATACAGCGCTGATAGTCATTTTAACAATTAATTAGACGATTAAATATTGAGAGAAAAACCCCATGGAATGCCCTTAAATAATGAAATCTGCTGATGAGAAGCAGCTCAAAGAGGTTAGAGACCATTCTGGCGATGTTTCCTATCACATTTTATAGGATGGTAATACAGTTGGTGAAAATCCTCTTTGATTGGCTGACAGTGTTGAGGGATACGTCTGTCTAAATGCTACCTCGGAGTGCTGTCTGACTCACGGCATCAGAAACTGCCATGTCAGCATGACCCTGCTCATTTTCTGGTTATGCTAATCAGGTGACATTCCTTCCTGCTTGGCAGGGGGAGCTGATTGGATGGGCTGAGGTGGTGACCCTGAAGGGAGGCCGTTTGATTGGTTGGCTGATATAAAGCTGAATAATGGACTGACATTGGCCAGGAGGCTATATTATTATCAACACACTCACATACACACAAACACACACACACACTGCTGCAGCACATAAGCACACTTCAAAACACACTGATAATAACTGTGTACCAGGATAGCCTATATTTTAGTCAGGTGGCCAGTGGTTGTCTGACAGACCTGAATATCAAATCAATATATCATTTGATGTAATTTGTACCCTGTCTCAGCACAGAGGAGTTTGGCAGCTGTTCTCTATAATTCCATCATAAAGGTATTTAATATGATATATAATATCATTCAGATATGAGGTAAATATATCATTTACCAGACCTTTTTTAGTGTCCAACTATCTTGCCAATCTAGGCACCAAAAGACTTTACTCTACACTTTACTCTTAATTAGATTATCCAGGTATCAGACTGATGACTATTTTTTGGACAATATTTGATGTTAGACACCTATCCTTTCCAGGCAATAAAACATTTGGCAGCTTCTTAATATAAATCCTTCACCGAATTAGTGCATTTTATCCAGGTATCACATTACTTTGTCATTTGCTGGACTTTTGTAATGTGAGGGACCTACAGTATTCTGCCTAGCCAGATACTAAGACATTTGGCAGCCATTTACCGTAATTACATTATCCAGACATCAAATTGATACAATGTGTGGACAGTCGTTGAAGGCCTGATGCTGAGAGATTTGGCAGCTATTTTGTACTATACCATTATAAAATTATATACAATGATCCAGATAACGAGCTAATGTCACTTGCTTTTGACAATGGCGGGTAACCTTGTGGAGTCTCACTTATTTTTGCAAAACACTGAAAAGCTCCCTCACTGTCTGTCGTTGTACTTATAAGAGGGTTTCTGTAATGTTAAAGTGGTTACTCTGACTTTTTAGTGTCACTCATCTATCCTGCATCTGTGCTGACAATTGTGCTGTGTTATATTCATGTGTTAGGAACCAATCCAATCAAATGTGAAAAAAAAAATACTTTAATAAAGTGAAATATTTAAATAAGTGTAATTCCACTGCTCATATGATGATACGACTGTGTCACAGCCCTGTCAACATAGTTTGTTTGATAATTTGTGGCTTATTTCAGTGTCCAGTGGGTTACAAATGTTGCATGACACTATGGCTACAAAACTAAGGCTGACAAAACTGTCAGAAATCCCAAATCACTGATTCATAGGTATATGATTTACTGGCATAAAATTTTTCATCGTGTCTTAATAGTTTTGGGACTTGTTCCATGACCCATCCAGGCCAATAAAGCAAACTCAGGAGATAAAGACACAATGGAGACATGATTTCAAAAAACACATATATTTCCAATCAAAATTCTGTTTCATACAATCTGCTCTTTACATCTGCTGTCACTGTGTGGGCATATGTGTGTGTATGTGTGATTGATCACTGACCTTGCAGCGGTTGGAATGGTGAGGAGCTGCACTCACACTGTAGATAATGAACACACATGCACACGCACCTCACCGACAGTGCTTTAGAAGAGCATTGATTTCTCCTGTTCAACTAGAAAGCATAGAGCACATTACATTATTACAGGGAGCTCCTCTTCTCCTCCTCTATTCTCTCACCCTCTCTTCTTCTCTTCTGCTCTACCAGTACAGACTTGTTTTCTCATATTTTCTTCTCCTCTGTTTTCTACAGTTCTCTTTCTTGCCTTCCCTACTTTGATTTCTTCTTATCTCTCCTCACATCTTTTCATTACTCCTCATGTACTGTATGCTCCTCCTCCATCCTACTCCTTTACTCCCCTCTCAACTCTCACATACTTCACACTTGCCTGCTATGTACACATGGGAGTTAGTAGGACACATGCATATAGATTATACAGACACAGACATAGGGACACACATTCACACACAAACATACATGTACCGCTCTCCAGGGCTGTAAAACCAATTTTCTCCAGGGACAGGACAGACATATCCCTTCTCATTTTAAATGTATGAACTGAGCCATAGTTGTGTGTGTTGTGAATGTGTGCAGGCACATACATATGATTTTGTGTACTAGGTGTATTAATGGTGCTTAATATGTGTACACAGCTGTGTACAAACAGAAAAATTCAGTTACAGAAAAACTGGTAGTTAAATTTGTGTATATACATGTACAGTATATTTACCTGGTTGTCACTAGAACCTGTATTTCTTCACAACCAATCAGTTTAATTCTTAAATTGTCAAGCAAGATCACATTATCACCTTTCAATACATTTCTTTGTCACAATGCACCATGCAATAAAGTGTTAATAATGATGAGAAAAAGCCAGTATTATGACCATTAACATGCAAAAGAAAAAGATAATATTCCCGCAACAGACTGGAACAGACAGGCTAAACCACCAACATATCCTCCTGAAATCCTACACTTTGCAGCGACAAAAAGTTATTGCTCTAACAAAAACATATTGTTGAATGTTTTGTGCTAAATAAACCATCTGTGTATATGATAGTATTATCACCGTCAAGATCATTAAGGTGCAGCTCCTTCAACCAACCTCAACTGTGGGTCACCTTCTCTTTCCCATGATGGAGCTCGCCATTACGCTGATTAGCTGTCTGGATTCAATCACTGAATTTAGGGAGGAGAAAGCCTGAATGACAGAAAACCGCGACAGAAAAAGAGACAGGCAGATGGGGATGATAGATGAGGTGTATCAGTCTGGTCGCTCTGATAAAGATCAGAGCACAGCCAACACCTCGAAATCATATGGATGCATGCAGATGCACAAACACACAAAAAAAATGCTCACACATCTGCAACAGATACCACTGGTACACCTCACACACACACACACACACACACACTGCGTGCGTGCACACACATACAAGCCCACACACACTTGACCTCAGATCATGTTCAGTCAAAGAGACTTAAGTCAAAATCAATCCGTCAAGTGCTGATAAAGGGATCAGAGGTGCAGAGGAACAAATGCTGTAATGCTCCTTCAATGGCTGCTTTTAAATATGGATGGGTGGTTTTGTACATAATTTAGCCCCGCATGAAATCTTGCTGTTCAGTTTCACCTGAACTTTACTCATCAGCTACTCCATCGTTCAAAGTTCATATTTCAGTGTTTTTTCTTCAATGCCCTGCCTTTTTCCTGATCAGACTCATCAATGGCCTGTGCTCTCAGCTGTGTCTGCCAAATAGTTATCAAGCCTGAAATGTCGTGGTGCAAGAGATGACAAATCTAGAAACCTCTCCCAATGACAGATGTGATGTTTACTGACCTCTAATGTGGAAAGCAATTAGTCATGTTCCCTAACTAAAACATCACAGCGACTTGATGTTTCTGCATTAAGATTGGTTTAATTTTGTCAACAGGCGACCAGAGGCTACTGATCACATGCTTCGTAGAGCCAGAGGAAGCAGTGACCTCATAGACAACTGGCCATATCTGGCATTCTGTAAAACTGGTCCTTTTGGTTGTTAACCAGCTTTTCATCCTTTTTTCAGTTTAGGCGTGTGTCATAATTGCTCCTTGCTAGCTCACACCGCGGCTCAATGTTATACAACTACAAATTGAGCTAAACTCTTCTTTGTCAAGATAGGCAAATCAGTAGCCAAAATGGACATTGTAACACATTGTTAGTGGTTGATTTATACATAAAATGATTTCTGTTATAAGCAATCTTTATTTCCTTATCTGCCTCCACAATTTTTTTTTTTTTAAATAACAAAATACCGCACATTTATTTCTATAGACTGTACACCAGCAGAAGTGCTCCTGAGAAAATCACTGCCAAAACATTTCACCTTGTTCTCTTACTACTTTGTTGGGTTATTTAATAATATTTCATTTTATATTGTTTATGCAGGTACCCAATTGTGGAGGTGAGACTGGACTGAAAAAGAAATATGAAGAGTAGTATACATACCATCCATGGCATTTGTCCATTCAATAACTAAGAGTTACAAATAATAGTGTCTCAGTGTTTATTTAGGTTTGAGCTGACTGAAATCTGTTTTGTTTACTCTCAGAAATTATATCTCAAGCAATGAACAATCAGCTTTCTGTGCTGTGACTTTGAGGAAAAAGTTTGCCAAAGTAGGTGCTGTTTTCTTTCAAACGTTGGCTCAGACTGAATAGCTTTCATCAAATGCAGCACCATTGAGAGACTAATAGAGACTCCTAAAATGTTAATCAAACATTTCATATTAAGAAAGAGGTGAGTGAGTAGAAAAAAACACAATATCCCATCAGTCTGCAGAGTCTTTTTGTCCTGTCAAAACAGTCTCTTCAAAACAAACTAAAAGCATCTTCTTGTGTTGTATTTCCCTCTATTATTTATGGCCAGATTTGAACATGACTGGACTCCATTACCTGAGTGCAATATCAAGGCAACTGATAATGTGACTTAACTAGAGTAAAGGTAAAGCGTCAAAAAGCTTGCCACTGTTATAGTAACAGAAATGTTTTGTAATTTATGGTAGCTCCTGTATCTGTAGCTGCCACAGATTCCTCTGGACAAACATCATTATATTGATATAGTGAGCTGTGACCTCTGATTTCCACTCATACCCTCCTAGGAATTCAAAATAATTTATATCAAGATGGCAGAGCAGTAGAGTTCAAGAAATGAGTACCGACCAGAAGGTCAGCGGATTGGCTGTAGACCTCTGTGAGTAGTAACACTCTCCGTGATATTTTGTACAACTGATGGATGGCCCAGATGGAAAGGTCTATAGGTGGCACTGACATCTAGCCCAGTGAACTCCCAGAGCATTTAACCTGCCAGCATCTTCTGTTGTTGCAAAAACAATTTCAACCTATTAGGAAAAAGAAAAAAAGAAAAAAAAAAAAGACAGCAGGTCATCCACTCCTATTATCCTGTTTTAATTCAGACTAACAGGACTTTCTTCCTCCTGTCAGAAGTGTATCTCTAGTTCGCCGAATGCTGGCAACTGAATATTAACTTTCCATAGGAAAATTTTGGTCGTACTTAAAAACAAAATCACTTTTAAAAGTATAATGTGTGAGGTAATGTGTCTGGCTGATTTGTGTACTTTGCAATAGACTGTGCAGAAACCTGTTGTTCCTGCTTTTGTTTACACAAAAGGAAACATTTTGAGTGCGTTTGCACCTTTAGCCATTTTCTACTGAATGTGTTTTCTTTTTTATCTCCTTCTTCTATATTTTATTAGTCTTTGTTTTATACCCCTTCTCTTGAGGCACTATGTAAACTCTCTCTGGTAAGAGTAAATGAAGGTAAGAAAGTGTATTACTGTTATATCTTAGGAAGGGAGAAAAACATGCAGTGGATAGGTTGTGAGTGTAGAGGAGAGGAGGAAAAACGGCAGCAGTGGAGAGAGGTTGGGGATGGGGGGGGGTGGGGGTAGTTAAGTGAAATCTCCTCTGACTTGTTAGTCACATGGTAGAATGTTCTAGGATGAGGAACATGTTCTGAAGAAAATTATTACATGTGGGAGTTGTGTGTCTACTTGTGTACCATATGCATGTCCATGTCTGTTTGTGTTTGTATGCATGTCCGTGCCCCTGAATGGATGTGTCTAAATCTACTGTATATTGTATGAATATGGGTAATGTTCATTTATGTTTGAGGTTAACACAGTTTGACTAATTTCATATTACGTGCCTCTGTGTATTGCAAAACAAGTGTTTTTATTCCCATATACTTCAATGTGGGCGCCTCTCCCAGTGTGCATTAAAATCAGAATATGCTTGTTACATGTCTTCAACATGCTTTTTCTACAATACAGTATGACCTACAAGCTTCAACCAAAGCTACAACTTTTTTTCAATTGCAAAAAAAATGAGAGGCCTAAAAGGAGAGAGAAAATTCAACTACAACACTTAATGTAATTGCAATATGGCATGTGTCATTTAGTTCTTGTCACGTCAGTCAAACCAATAGAGGTGCTTTTATATGATTTCTTACAATTTTCTTACAACTTACAATTTACTTCAGTTTTCTTGATTCAGTTAAGACACTAAACATGAGCCAATAAACATCCAACCATTTAAAAACAAAAATGACAGAAGGTCAACTAAGATGAACAAGGAGAAGGTGGAGAAGAAGACAGAGGACAGAGGAGTAGGAGGAGTCAGAAGAAACAGAAAGAATAATTCTTCAACAACAATCATGCAGAGAACTGCAACTGTGTGTGTGTGTCTAAGTGCTGTGATAATCTCTGATTCCGTCTCAGCAGCACAATATCAAACTGCCTCTGACATCATGCTAAATAATACATCACTCTCTTTCTCTCTCTGGTCCACACACACATGCACATATACACACTGTATGGCATGTGCTGGTGTATGAATTAGTTATGACCTGACAGTCTTCAGAGGGAGAGGGAGAAATGTTCAAGGAGCCCAACAATCACTTCAAAGTGTATCCCACAACCAATCAGAAAGGCTGAGAAGGGATGGAGCAGCACTACTGTACCTTTGCCCTGCCAATTACACTGCCAAATTCCTTCCTAGTATAATCAATGAATTAACTTTTTTCATGGATTTTCTGTTTTGCAAGGTGGATATAATGCACATAACTCTTTTTGTCTTATATCCCACAGTATATTAATCCATCCATCTAGTCATATATATCCATTCATTCCATAAGGTGCAGTAGCAGCAGGATAAGCAAGGCAGACCAGGCTTCCCTCTACCCATTCATATCCTTAAGCTCCTTCTGGGCTCCCGAGGCACCAGTCCCCAGGCATTCCCAGACCAGGTGGGATATAAAAGCCCTCCAGCATCTTCTGGGTCTCCCCATAGTTTGATGTGTATGGAATACCTCCATAGCAAGGCATCCTGGGGGTGTCTAAGCTCCTTTCAGGGTGACCAGTGGTTCTATTCCAAGCTCCAAATCTCTCAGCTTACCACCCTCTCCCTATGAATGAGCCCAGTCATGCTGTAAAGAATACTCAGTTTGGTCAAGACCACATTCTCTACCCAAAGCTCACAACCAAGGGTGAGGGCTGGAGCATGCATCTACTGGTAAGTCCAGAGTTTCATCTTGGCTCACACAGCCATCACTTCTGATGCTGCACTAATCCACCTGTTGTTCTCATGTTCCACTTTACTACACCTTGTAAAGTATAGTGTTTAAGTGTTTTTCTCACATGAATCTTCTCATAGCTATAATTAATTAATTAATTTCTATTAAGAAATTCTTTCTTTGAGAAATAAATAAAACTGCAGGATCAAAGCTGAAATCACACATGGGAGTAGTAGTCAAGCTCTTAGATCCCATTTCCATCTGTGTGGTCTGTATTTGGTATCTTGGTAATGACATCTTCAGGGTCCTTCTATTCAAATCTGATATAAATAAGCATTTATGTTATCTCATTCTTGTTGTTAAAACTTTTAGATTATTTTCTAATCCACAAACTAGCACAACTCAGTCAGAGGTCAGATAGACAGTTATTGAGTATGCATCAGTAATGTGGGTGTGTCAGAGACGCTCACACAAAGAGAAACCTGTGTTCTAACCAGTCTTTTCTGGCATTTCTAGTGGCTCAAAATTTTAGCAATTTCACTGAAAATATTAGTTGTGCTTGGTAACAGCAACATCACATGAGCAAGTATTTTTTCTCATTCCCCTTTTAAAAATGTGGTGTTTACAATGCTGAGGCAATAGCTGCGAAAATCTAAAACCCAAAATGGCTCCAATAGCAGATTAGGCAAAAGGATTACATGGACTAAGGATGACTTGCCAAAATTGCCCAAACTAGGGTGGATCATTCCTTCTGAGAAAATCCTCTCTTCACTGTGTAAATTTACAGCCAAGCTGTATGTTGTGGACAGTACAAGCTGCTGAATATAGAAAGACAGACAGATCATCAGCATAATGTTGCATTTTTGCAAATGCCAAGTATGGTCTGCCTCTCTGTATCACTGACTCCCCCCTCTCCCTCACACACACACAGAGTAAGTCAAACAGCTGAATGTATCAGCAGCAGGGGCTCTTCAGTTAAGTCCCCTGGAAGCTCTCACTGAGAGCAAACTCTTTCTATGTCACACACACACACATACACACACACAATCACACAGAATGAACATGGGCCAAGCAGCAAGTAGAAACTTGTGCCAGTGAATAAATCTGGGACAACTGCTTGGACATACAAGCAGCAAAAACAGCCACAAACACACACAAACCCAGACGCAGCATGTGTGCAGACTTAAACCAAGGCACTTTGCAATCAGTGATACTGTCATTATGCAGCGCACTACACACATATCACAAGATGAACACCCATCAAACTGTCAGCACAGCAATCAGTGCATACTTAAACCAGCGGCAAACATTGTGTGTGTGTGTGTGTGTGCAAAAATGCAATGCTTAATGGAACATATTCAATTTACATGATACAGTACACTGTCATAGTCCTTCTAGTACATCCCCTTTTTCACAGCAGACATTTTGATTCTGTGTTAGTAAGAACTACAGGCACAATAATAAAGATGGCTATTGAGCTCATTCCAAACAGGCTTAAATGGAATCTCACAACAATTCCCGCTCATTTACTCCCTGGTGCCTTCGCTTTGCAGCAGCTTCTGTCACCAGTCAAATAAATAAAATTGTAAATGTGTGGCCATCTACGTGTCAAATGAATGTCTTTAACTGTGTCTTTAAAATGAAATATGGTCATATTTCTTGAAATGTGTGTAGATCTTTATAGCACTGTCATCTTGACAGCTGTTGACATCTAAAAGATCTGTTCAGTGAAAGCGTAGGTAAGTGTGTAATTTATTTGTCGGTTGGTTTCAGTGTCATGTGTGTGTCAGAAGACAGTTTATCCTCGCCTTAGTCACGCCCAGGGTCTGTCTGCCTCTGGAGGACATCAAAGTTTTTCATTTGTAAATCTAATCTAAATCTTTAACCAGCAGCAGGACAAAATGATGCAGGTGATTTCTGTTCTTAACCATCACCCCAAATCCATTCATATCTCTTCTTTTATCTGTGAAATGGTAATCGTGTTGTTTACCGTTTCTAAAGGAAGAGGGTGAAAGGAGGCTTTGAACTAGCCTTGAAGGGCTTGCGTTCCCTGAACTAACCGTGTCATTTTTTTCTTTGTTGTGCTCGTTTAAAACCCAATATAACATGGCGATTCCCCATAA
>BRZM01001330.1:20012-149100 GCA_033238685.1 Lates japonicus | reverse complement strand
CATGCCACCTCAAAAAGTTCAAAGTACAAAGCTTTCTATTTTCTTTTTTCACCAACTTTTACAAATGTTTTGAAATGGAGGAGATCAGTTAACACTTCGACCTTTCTGTTTGATGTTTTGCTCCTAAGCATTATGTAGTTGTCATTTCTGCTGCTGTATTGTGTGAATATCATTTCTGTGATGCAGTAATTTACATCAACAGCAACATGCTTTTGGTCCAAATTAATTCTTTGGCTTTGCTGGTGCCAGGTTCTACACATTTAGCTGACCAAATACAGTTGTTGTTTTTTTGTTAATCACCTGCAGGTCATCCATCTGTGTGAGACAGTCCTGGTTCTCCAGATCCTCCCGATAGGATAGCAGTTCTGCATCAGCCATTTCTCTGTCTGCCATCACAAGCATGCCTAGCTGTTCCCGCTGACGTAACCGGTTGACCAGTTTCTCCTTCCCCAGGCTGCTGCCTCCACTGACCCCCAGCGCCTTCCTTCCCAAACCACTGTTGGAGAAACTCTCTCTTGAGGTCCATCTGGCTGTCCCCGTGCTGCCTCCTGTAGACAGGCTCTTGTCTGAGCTCAGGCCCTCTGAGGACAGGCTCTTGGGGCTAGAGGACAGCTTGTGGAGCTGTTGCTGCTCCAGGCTCAGAGGAACAGACATGGCCTTGTCAGGCCGAGTCTGAAAGAGTTCTGGGTTGGGTTTATGTTTTTTAGCTAGTGGGAGGTCTCTTTGGCCCTCGCTGCTGTAGTAGTTGGAGGGCTCTGACCTGGGCCTTCTCAAATCTGCAAAAACAAAACATGTAACAATTAGCTGCATAATATACTGACATTGTTTGTCATTGCCAACAGAAGATAGCTAGTCTAGTCAGTGACTTTTCTTCCAAGTGTAAGAGACATGCAAAAAGAGACCTGGATTGAGGCTGGTGGTGCTAGATGTGGTTGTAGTGGTGGCAGGACCTCCTTTCTTGCCGCTGGGTGCGACTACACTGTCATTTGCCCAGCTGACCATCCAGCTGTCTGTGGTGGGGGCATCGGGGCCTGGGGAGAAAGACATACGAGTTGTGGGTGGGAGAGGGGCTGGTGGCTGCTGCTCTTCCCTCTGTAGCTGCTCCAGACATTCAGCCAATTTGGTATGGCCACGAGAGCGGGCAATCGACAGCGGTAAACGGCCTAGAGAATCTGGGATGGCCAGGGCACGTCTGTCCCACTTGTACAGGACCACTGCTGCCTCCAGGTGACCCAGTGCACATGCCCACATCTGGATGGAAAACAGATGGAAAAGAAAAGGAATTATAGGACTATTAACAGACATCGAGCTCTCACAATAGATCACACAAACTCTGGATTTTCTTCACTGCTGCTCACACTGCTGTATAGATGTTGTTCAACATTCTTACCAGAGGCGTGCAGGAGAAGTGATCCACATTCAGAGGGTCCACTTCTAACTCCAAATCAATACTATCAGCATGCTTAGTGCTGGATGGAAGAGAGGAAACAATCAACAACACGCCATTTGGTGTGGAGCACACCAATTACAAACCAAAGCACCATTATACAGTATCTAGAGTAGTTTGTTCTCACCGCCACTTGATGAGTGTCTGGATGAGGGTGGCGTAGCCCTGGCCTGCAGCCAGGTGAAGGAGCGTCATGCCTCTGAAGGTCTTGGAGTGGATTAAATGTTTGGACTTGGCCCAGCAAGCTCTGCTCATCATCTTCTCGCAAACCACCACGACACGGCTCTCAAAGGAGCTGCTTGCTTGCATTTGGCCAGATACACACTCACATACACAAAACAGTAAGTTGTTATTGGTTGTTCTAAATTCCTCTTTAATGACATCAAGAAATCACTCAAGCAACACAATGTGCTTGCTGTGTACTGCCTCATGTGCACTGGTTGTCATATGGGTAGCGTGATGTGGCTTTTTACCTGTGACTGGCTGTTGTTGCCTCCCCCTCCACCTCCTCCTCCTCCTCCCCCTCCCCCTCCGGCTCCCCCTGTCCCCCCTGTTCCTCCCCCGGCTCCGCCACTCCCCGCACTGCTCGGCTGCTGGTGGCTGGCCATCTCCGCCATCCTCCTCTCCATCTGCTCCAAGCGCTCCAGGATAGACATTCTGAACTGGTTATCTGGGCAAACAGTGGGACACAGAAGAAGAACACGTCAGCACACAAGTAGTATCAAGTGTGCAAAAAAAAAAAGTTGTCTTCTTTGCTGTTACCAGCACAAACAACCCTGTGTCCTGACAAGACAAATTATCACACAGTGTGCACCACAAGCTGCACCAAATATGTTGCTCTGAGCAGCATTAAGACTGTCGCAGTGACTTGGGGTTTAACATCATGAGGCATGCAATCAACACTTGCACAAATGTATTAAACTAATTTCTGAGATACTGCAAAGCCAATGGCAAGTTAATTTCCTACTTTAAGCTATAACACAAAAAACCCTGATAATCATTATTAATCTCCCCAGAATGAGAGTGAAAAACAATAACATCAATCATTAACTCCATCAAAACAATTGGCTTTACTAAAATAACCTTTAAAGCCCATCAATCATCCGCTAATGGCTCCCATCACTAAACTCCTGCCGCCATCTCTCCTGCACCACTCAAACACAGCCCCAGCAGGCTAATACAGGTTGAATGATTGGCCATTGAGTGGGGGCATGTTAAATGTGTCCACCCTTTCACACAGGGCTTCAGACACGCTCTGGGGGAGTGTGCAGCTGAAGGCCCTCTCCAGCTGATTAAGTACAGCTTATTATGGCCAAGGAGTCCCAGCCAACCCAAGTTCCATGAGCCTGAAAATGTAGGATGACCATAAAGCTGACAGTACCGAATCAATCACAACTTGCACCTATCCAGAGTCCTTGAAAACCCAGCCTTTCCATACATCAAGATGGATGGAGGTGTATAAGACCTAAAATGTTTACATGCTGCTTTGGAGGCAACTACTGCTTTGTACCCTATGTCAAAGTAGTTTTTATGGGTTGTCTCTGCTAAAACTTTCAGCCTTGCAACAAGAAAAGCCATTAACGTCAGAAATATAGAGCATGCTGCATAATTCAAGACCTAAGTGAACAAAGGGCAGAGCAAATTACTTCTAAAGACTAAACATATTTTAATTGAAACAAGCACAAAAAAATAAGCAAGGTGTAACTGGGAAATTAAGCAGACTGTAAAATTGCCAGGCAGGTTTTTTGACCTCTGGATAAAATGTATATTAAAAAAGTCAAAACACTTAGAAACACTGCAAATGTATATTCATAAATAATTATAAGACACAGGGCTCACTGGGACTTTTAGGACATTCACCGACACACTAAACACAACAAACACTTGTGAGTATGAGTACACACATGCGCATACACACACACACATGCACAGAGTATGCTGTGTACAGACAGTAGAATGGGATGGGCACAGAGAGCCCACTGCAGCAGGGAGTATAGAAGACCATTAGCATTCCCCATTTAGCCACTATGAGGCCGTTTCTGTGGCAACCTGCTGCCGAGCCGTAACTAGGCGACAGGAACATGGCTGTGTGTGTATGGTCTGCCTGCGTGCTATTGGCTTATTGATGAAGGGGAGGAGAAGGACTCAGTACACCAGCAAAAAAAAAAAAAAAAGAAATGGTGAGAGAAAGGCAAACAATGAAAATAGAGTCTATAAATCTTCGACATGCTTTTTGTACTTTGCCTACTCTCTTTTCTCAGTGTTGACGCCGTAGGTAGGGGCCTAATGACTCTAAGTGGGGAGCCTTCACAGCACGACCTGGTGACATTTGCGCTTTACGGTATCTTGGCAGTCATGGCTCAGGGCTCCGTGGAGAGCTAATGTCACAGTCAAACCTCCCATAAGCCACTGTAAAAGAGGTCAAGTAACTGCTATCATTGGACAGAAAAACATAATGTCACTGGCTGGTAAATTACTGCCGCACAACACGCCACGTGGAATAATGGACCCCAGTAACATTAAGGTCTCCTGCCTTCAATTCAGCTGTGGACCAAGATCAGCAAGATCGGGGTTCTATATTGAGCAGGTTTGAGTGTTTGCTGATTCTTCCCATATGGGAACCATCTGAGACAGGTGAGGTGAAGAGGTCTCTGCTCCAGACCGAGTGCTTAAGGCCAAGAGAGGAGTCAGAGGGTTGAGATAGGTCATAGCACTGGCCAACCTGCCTTGGCACATATTATGCCTTCCTCTCCCCAGGCCAGGTGGGGAAAGACGAGACGGAGAGATGAAGAGAGAGAGAGGATAGTTAGCGTGGCTGACATGTCTTTGTTCAGACCCAGTGTTGCGTGCTGCAGTGCAGATGATGTCATCTCCACTCCGGGCGCTGCCTGCTGCCTAAATGCGCGGCGCACGCCCACTGCAGAGGAGGATGGGGGTAGAGACGAGTGGGAGGAGAGAGGGAGGAGACAGGGAAGGTGAGCAACCAAACAGAACCGTAACAACACAGTGACGCTGTTAACGCCCTCCCACTCTCCGGTCTACTCCCTTGTGACGGTGTGTGGCAGCAGACGTGGTCACTCTCACACATTTAGGGTAGACTGTCACACGCTATTTCCAAAAGAAACTGGGTGCAAAAATGAGCGCCACTCATTAAGTTTTTAACACTTGAATGAAAGGTGATTAGTCAACCGAAGTGTTAAATTGCAGCTGTCATGACACAAGTATGCCTTCCAGCCTGGCTGAGTTTCTGTGGATGAGCCCAGATCCCTCACTCGTAGAGATTTATTATGCATTTCATGCTTCAGTGCTGTATTCCCCCAGCAGGACTTGGAACTCGTTAACCTTCCCATCCAAATTGGATATGAAAAATGGCCAAAAGGAGAGAGAACTTCCTCTCTCCTGAATAAAAAAACTCACACCAGTTTTTCATGCTTTATCACCTTCAGACTTCTCTTATCTTACCTGAACTCATCTCTGGTGTAGGTTATCCCGTGAGTGCTGAGTAGCCCGTTGAGAGTTATTTTACTTATAAACAGCTAACACAGTTAACAGTGAAGGATTTTTTTTTTCCTGTGTCAGGTCTGTTACATAACACCAGAGTGTACCTTGAAATGGTGGTAGGATTATAGTTGTTAAACGGTTGTTCTTAGAAGTGAGAGGAAAACCTCTCACCCTGGGACAAAAGCCTGGAGATGGGAAAATACCAAACTTAAGGGTCTTTATAATAGAAAGGGACAGTTGCCTTGGCTAAAAAGGGAACACTGTGCGCCGCGAATGTGAAAAAACATCCATGTGACATGAGGTCTGAACTTTTATGACCCAAATGAGTATCATTATTTGCCTTTGGGACCAACATCATTACACAGTAAATTTTAGAAAGCACATTGTGGGACCCACCAGACACTGGCCTGTGACTCAACCTAATATATGGCTGAAGAAACCGCTCAGGGAAAGTTACAAAGTCTAGTTCAGGAAGTCACTTTTGGACGGGAGCCATAGCAGGAGCAATGTAACATACTTTCTGCACAATACAACTCGTACCCGATCTCTGCAGAGTCAGTAGTATTTCTTTGTGTGTGATGACTCTTGCGTGTCACTGTGGTACTGCTGTTGCTTCTGATTAGCTCCTGTCTAAGGATGTAAGTGTCCTCTGAGAGAAGCAGCTGAGCACAGGACCCGCAAGATGTGCAGCGATTTCAACCTCACATTAGCCGCCACACAGCCCTGCCCCATGTGATCTGTCTCATCTCTGGGATATGGCAGTAGCTCCTCATGAGACAGGTTGACATACAGACAGATACGGGAAGGAAGGACAGGGCTGTTTATTGACACGCAGTGGAGCACAGTGGGAGTGAGAACAGGGTGAAGGGAGGAAGAAGACAGCAGGAGATACTGCAGGTAAGGACAGGACAAGGATGACGTGAGATGAGATGAGAGGACAGGGGAGGAAGGTGATGGAGAGGGGGAGAAACAGGGAGGAGAGGAAAAGGGCAGGAGAGAGAGGACACGCCGAGGCAGACGTTGTTATTGAGACAGGTTGGAGAATTCAGCAGTTGGGTCAGGTTAGTGGGCAGCGAAAGGCAGCTTGTCTGTCCCGTCTTGGAAATGTCAAGGATGAGGGCAAGAAAAGAACTATTACTGGAGCCCCATTATCTTGGAAACATGTGGGCGCTTGTGCAGACAACCACCTTTTATTTTCATCCTTGGACCACATAAATACTAAGTTCCAGTACAAGACGCTCGTTGTACACAATATCAACACACAGCAGAAGTCAGGGTCTTGGACAAACAATATACTTTATATTGAAAGTGACAGCTGTGTTTGAATCATTTTCTGTTTTTTTTATTTTAGGTCAAGAAACAGTTTCTCTGTCCTTAGTCGTCACACTCAGCATTCCACATTGAAAAAGGCACACTCATTTATTATCCTAGAGCAGCTTACAGACTTATTCATATAGTGATGTTCTGATAGAGTGTGGGAGGACATCTTTAATTCTCACTTCTGAACCTCTAGTTGTGTTCATGCCAATCAATTTAGTGCTGGACCTCATTATCTCTCTGCAGCCAGTCAACTTCTCACATGTAACCCAGTAGAGAGACCGGAGGCCAGCCTTCCTCTGGGTCTCTGTGTGAGCTGACTGACAGGGGCTGATATTTGTGACCGCGCAGAGGAAGGGGCCAGGCCATCTGGTGGCAGCCCTCACAGCTGGAACACATGGGTGATCAAAGACTGACTTTACTTTGCCATACTGTAATGACTGGTTGTGGTCCTAGTCTGTCTATTATTATATTTCCATCCTTTTTATTCTTGTTAGCAGAGTGATAACAGAAGATTTAAACTCTTCAAACAATAACACTATATGTGATAGAGACATCTTTATTCTGTAGAATCAATTGTTATGGCATCAAATCTATCTGAGGATGCTATCTATCCATTCATCTGCTTCCTGTTCAGGGTTGCGGGGGAGGCGGGGCAAGAGGCAGGCTACACCCTGGACAGGTCGTCAATCCATCACAAGGCTAACACACACAAACCGACGAATGCATTCACATTCACACCTACGGGGCAAATTAGAGTTTGCACTTAACCTGTGAGTCTCTGGACTGTCAGAGGAAACTGGATCATCTGGAGGAAACCTCTCAGACGTGGGTAGAACATGTAAATCCCACACACAAAAAAACAGGAAAGGCAAATAAAACAACCACTACACATTCATACAGATTTAGTTTTGATTTTGCCAAAAGTGGTTAGTGCTTGCTTTCTGTCAGATGATTGACTGTGTTTTATATGCCCTGTTCCTCAACCCAAAATAATTTTATCAAATGTTTTCATAGCTTTACTAGTCTTGTTTACAACAATTTGCATCTTGCACACAACAACAGAAATCCTTCATGAACAAACCAATCAGCTTTGATGTCAATTTCATTTTGATTCCAAGATTAAAAACAGAAGTTAAACCAGCCAGATGCCTGGATCACTGATATATTTCTCCTGTAGAGTATTGGCAAATTACTACAGCAACAGGTGGGTATAACTGTAATATTAGGAAACGTTATGTCCTGTCAGACTACTCTGAATCCCCACTGTTTCCACACAGCAATAATTTATTCTCAACAATATACAGAAGTTTAATAACTGCAAACAAAGGTCACAGTGCTTGAATGATACTCCTCTGTTCTGCCACAAAGGTGAAGCAGCTCTTAACCTGCTGGCATTTGTCCAGCGATATAGGTCAATATGAGTAAAGTCCGAACGCTGAATAGATACGTTGTGTCACATTGAAGGTAAAATGCCAAGAGTGCACACCATGGGGATTTACTGCCATCCGCTATCACACTAATAGAGTGATGCAGTATTGGCTTTTTGTCTCTGAAAGTAGGGTAGCTTGATCTTTTATAGGTGTTCAATTGATACAGTAACAAGCACATATCATTAGCTTCCTATTTGCATAAACAACTACGTACTGCTTGACACATGAGCTGCAGACAGGAGTGCAAATGAGAGAAGAGTGGAGAAATTATTTCAAAGATGAATCAATCTGATATAAAACACCACGGCCCAAGGGACAGGACGTCTCCAAAGCTTTCCATTAATAGTAAGACAACACAGTTGGACTAAATGCATTCACAGGATTCTCAGCCTGTTCTCCTTTTTTTTCCTCAGTCATTTTTAACATGGTACTTAGAATCACATTTCGGTCTTTTGTCATATACTGGGAATTTCCATCTACAGAATATTGTAGTAGCAACTGTAATTTACAACCAAGGACACAGAGCAGAGATAGAGACCTGAGCTATCAGATCTTGACTGTGATATAACTTATGTTTGGTCTGAGACTATGTATATAGACCTCCTCTATTTTAATTCGGTCCTATGGCAACTCAGGGAATTTGATAAACACATTAGCTGACTGACCCACAAATGCAACGGAAAGCTAACAACATAACATAGAGGAGGCACTTTCCCTGGCTTATAGCTATTCATATACAGTGCAATTAGCTGAGAATACAAAAAACATTATCCCCTTGTGCTTTATAGCAGTCTGGCTCTTGTTAGTACAGAGGTGGGCAGCTAACTGCATATCTCACATCACAGCACTGCTATATTCAGACTGATGCATAACATAATGTAAACTAAACAAAACCACAAACCACAGTCAAACGCGGATTTGATAATCCCACCCCAGTGTTTCAAAGGCAGCATCCATTGCATAACTATTACATCTGATTGCATTAGATAGACATGCTGTTGTTATGCAAAAATTTACTATATATTGGACTTGAAACTGAAATGATGAATTATGAGGTTGTTAAATAAAGTGCCACCACAGGAGAAAAAATATAACTATAGTCAATATTAAAGGTCAGGGGTCTTAATTGAGGTCATTTGAAACGCATGAGGGAACAGGGATCGAAGCAAACAAACAGCCTGAAACGTAAGGACCTCTCTTAAATGTCCCTGTCTCTTTAAACCCTCTAGTCTGGATGATCCATCACCTCCAGGTGTAAGCATTCCCATGATCAGAGCTGCTGTTACTAGAACTACTACTATTGATATTGCTCCTGTTATTAATATTATGGGAACAGCTAAGAAACAGTAACATTGTTGCCTCTAACATTACAACAAAAATTATATTTCGTTATTTTTATATTATTACTGTTCGCCTTAGCAAATAACATTTCCACAGATAAGATATGACAGAGACGCAAACAGTCTTTTATTGCCCCAGGAAGAAAATTTGTTCTCACAGCCCCATGCGCTTTCATGTCTCGTCAAATACACTTACACACATGCCCACATACAGAATAATATACACACACCAATCTAGTGTTCAATGAGTGTTTTTATTTAGGATCATATGCAAAACAACAAAACTATTACCAAAGTGCAACTATCAATGTTAACATCACTACCCATGCTGCTTCTGCAGCAAGCAGCACAACCACAACGCGGTTACAACATTGCTAACACTAATACCACTAGTGCAACTACACATTTTGAAGTTCAGCCAAGATACAAACTGTACTGCTGTCAAATTATATTGAATAAACTACTGCATTAAAGTGGCAACAAAACAGGTTTATTTAGTATTATTGCATGATGCATACGACCACACCTGTACAAAACACATAAAACGCATCTACTAGGATTCATCCAACATTTGCAAAACTTACTGTAACAAGACTTCTTTGCAACTTTGGTTTAATGTACTGTATCTTTCACTGACCTCTCAGAGGCTACAATATGGGCAGTGCATCTCCTTCCATGCCTTGGAAAATAAGACAACTTGAATTCTACAGAGGAGCAAATAGGTATATGTATGTATATGGTATAATAGCTGGTATAATAGGTATATCTAAGGCAGAACAATATTCTGGAGAGCTCTCTAAACCAAAGCGAGGTTTAAAGACTAAATGGGGCTAAAGTGAAGGTTATTGCTGTAAGTTCCTTTGGATGTACTGTAGCAACGTGTAGTTATTTAATTGCATTAGCTGTGTAATTAGCCCCTGCTTGATGCTGGGCGATTAGCCCCGAATGCAATCTGAATCCATGAAAGGGTGTAGATTTCATCGCGACACACATGACACCTGAGCAGCACTCTGATGCGGCTAACTTAACAAGTGGCTAGGACAGAAGAGCAACTACTGTACTTTGAACAACACGTGAAACAGCATCGTAGTCAGGCAGTGTAGGGACACTAGCCTGAGAATGGTGAGCATACACTCTGTTAGACTAACACACCAAAAGTCCTCAGAAACAGAGTCCTTGTAAATGTGAAAACTGGTTTTGCTAAAAGTATTAAGACGTGGAAAACAGACACAGGAGACCCAGGCACTCTACTATTCACAATGAAATGAAATTAGAATTTTGTCACTGGAGGTGTCTTATGAGTCCCTGAATTGCTAAAGCAGTATAGTCGGAGTCAGGAGTTGGCTACTATCAACGTCAACTCTCCAGTGTTCTGCAATGAGGCAGAGTCACATGAAACACTTTGAAGAAGTATGGCCAAAATATAGACCAATTTATTCAAACTCCGCCACAGCACAGACACGGTTGGACTGTACATTAAATGTTAACCACTCAGCATGCGGGGTGTCTGAAGAAGCGTGGAACTTCAACTTCTTGTGGTACAGCACACGAGAACGCACAGAACATATATATATATATATATATATATATATATATATATATATATATATATATATATATATATATATATATATATACAGCCCAAAACACAAACACAGCACAGCACTACAGCCATAGGTTGAACCACATTTAACCTCTATTTTATTTTCCATTGTGGTTCAATTTCAAAGCCAAGAACACTGCCTCTTTAGTCTTTTTAGGAGATGTAGGTGTCATTCACTGGCATCCTGACCCAAAGTGAGTCCAACCAAAGCTGCATTTCACTCAAATTGTGAAGCTATTCTACAATTCTGACGTTGTAATACTGCATGGTGTTATACGGAGGAAAAATTTAAAAAAAATATATATATATCCTTGGTGTAGACTGGAATCTCAGTCTACAGAGCACTCGTCAACACAGAACAAAGTGAGGGAAGAGAGCGATGTGAGAGAGAGAGAGAGAGAGAGAGAGAGAGAGAGAGAGGAGAGAGAGAGAGAGACCAGCTCACTACTCTTCTTCCTCTGGCCAGCCCTCCCTCCTCTTCTACACTGTTTCACCTCACACACACACACTTCCCAGTGTTTCTCAGAATGCTGCTATACCAGCCTGCAGTAAATGACAAATACCGCTGCTAGGAGACGTTAGCAATGCCGGTAAACAGACGCCCTAATTCCTGCTCTGCCGCCTCCTCCTCGAGCGTGGTCCTGCTCCTCAAACTCTCGCTCCTTATCTCATTGTTATTATTGTTGGTTATTTGGCCTGTAATAACAATTAAAAATTTTTTTATTTTTTTACTACGGTCCAAATATTCTACTCTGCCTGACGCGTGGCTGTTAATCTGCCTTCACTGTGCGCCTGCACGAGTCTCTCCCAGACTGAGAAAGTCGGCAATCCATTCAAAAGACGACTGATTCGCCTTCACCAGCCTAGCTGCTGTCCGAAACTAAATCCTGTTCTGTTTTGCGGTGAAGTTTACCAAGTTTACCCAAACACGCCCACCTCCGCTCCTGCATTGTACACGGCTGCCGCTCTTGTCACGCCGGTGTAGTTAGGCTCAGTCAGTACTGCCAATACGCTCCCTTGAACACTAACAGTCAGTATATGCTGCTATGCGGGGCTGTATCACAGTTCCCAGCGAACCTCCTGCCTGGGTTCGTGGGATTGAGCTCAGGGGCTATTGGGCGGACGGTGAGGCCTGCAGTCTGACAGCTTTTCTGTCCTGCCCATGGCTCCGCAATCACCTGCAGTGCTGCAGAGTAGTGCGCCCTTCCCCCACTCTGCATGACAAATCAAGGTACAGGCAGCTGTGCCATTAGCACATCATAGCACAGTGAGTCTTCCATGGAGAACAAACTCACAAAGCTGTATAACACACCGCTGCGGACCAGACCAGTTATTGCACGGATGACACAGTGTCAGCAGCCTGTAGTTAATCAGGTGACTGACTTATATTAAGAAGCGTGAGCTTGCAGTCACGTTAGGTAACAGGAGTCTTTTCGACTGTGTTTTGGAAGTGGGCAACTAAATGGCCAGCAGTCATTACTACATCAGATGTGCGGCGCTCTTGGTTTTTCTGTTGTGTTTCAAGACTGGGGTATTATCGATGAGTATACCCCAGCATTAGGCCTACATCTTGCTCCTACTTCTGAAATAAGTTATATGCTCTAGATAACACGGTGAGATTGAATTTCAGTGATTACAAGGGATAAACACGACAAACTAAGCCAAACATTTATTTTTCCGAGAAGAACTTGCTGAAGAACTGCCAATTTTAAAAAATCGCTTTGGTGCCAGAGTCGCTGTCCACAGTGCGGTGGTGTTGAAGCTATGGTCAGAATGTTTCCGCCATGTTATTTACAGTCCTGAGGATATAGATTTTTTTTTTGTAGTCAAAGTGTGATTGACACATATCAATACCTCAAAGGAGACAGTCCTTCCCTTTGGCATGGCTGACCTGCCATCTCACACACACAGGTACACAGAAACTCACCCAGCTACATCATGTTACATCATTTGCAGGTTATTACGTATGAACAAGGCAAACACACATTTATATGTCATATTCTATCACACAATCTCAGAATTATGTGATTTTCAACTTATTTTATGCCATTTTGCCAATACTGCAAATGCATTTTCTACATTATGTGTGAGTCTGTCTTGGAACAATGATTAATCAGTCGCTGTATTCACAGACCTAAATTGTTGAAATCCAGCAGAACTTTACAAGTGAAAAATCCAGTGCAAACAATGGTCTTGTGATCAATATTTGTCTTTGCCATCCTCAAATACATTGCAGATTGCTGCGGAAAACAGTGAGAGAAAGCAGACAAGGCTAATATAAGTAAGGTAATAGGGTGGGCTGGAAGCTTCTTCCCTGAGACAGTCAGCCTCCCTTAACTGGTTCTGTGAATGGGCCAGTGAGGCAGTAGGCATGAATGGCGGAAGGATCCACTGGTACTGCTGCAGCGCGGGGAGCCGCCAGCTCTCGACACTCACTCCCACCCCTCAAGGGCCGCCTGCAATGCAGCGGTGAGCCTGTGTTTCACCGTTCCTCACTTTATCCTGTCACTCGAAGCACTGCAGCAATGCTTCCCAGCAGCAGCACACACACACACACACACATACAAACATACAAAAGATCTCATATATTCATTATATTCTGCTGAAGTGCCTACAGCAGGTCTCCTGACTCACAATTTAACTTGAATTTTAACAGAATGAAAATTATTAGCCCCTGCAGCATCTATTGTTATATGTAGAAGACCCCAAAATGCTGATTCACATGCTTTCTGACTGTAAAGGATCACACATAGAAATTTCTAAACATTATTTGTAAATAATCCACCAATATCTAAGTTTGTCATTGCATTTGCACTGCTGTATACACAAACAGCTATCTTATTGGCTGACTGTAACAAAGGCAAAGATGAGACAAATGAGGCTTTCTGTCACTGAATGGATCTTTAAAACAAAAGCTTCAAATATAAGTGTATTTCATTGCCTGGTCCAGAACAACAGGCTTAAAAGTGAAAAATGTCTCACTCAACACATCTTAAGGCAACAGAGTTAAAGGATAATTCAGGTATTTCTAAACCTATTTTCCATGTCTCTGAACTGCAGTACTGAGCAAGAATGGTATCCGCATTTATCATTAACACTGAAGTTGCTGAATACAGCTGCCCCGATTGGTTAGTTGCTCTAAAGGCTGTGTACTTTACTATGTAAACGATCTGAATGCTATGCCAATAGTATTAACACAATAAGACAAACAAAACTAACCAATCAGGGTAGTATTCCAGCAACCCCTCAGATCAGTAAGGTAAAATTGCTGTTTTGTCAATGGAGTCTGGTATTGATATATAATGATGTTTGTGTTAAATGCACTACTTTATAACAATAAAGGTCTGCCCTCAGAAAATCATATCCATAATGCTGTCAGACACCTCAAACAACAATCTGAACTTGTCAGCAAGTAAAAGCACCTTAGTGGATGTACTTTACGGACAATTGCCAAAGTGGATTAAGCACTGCAGCAGCTGCTAGTGGTTGACAGGCACACACTGCTATTGCTCAATACTGTACAAATTACAGAGATGTTTGTCCCATCAATCATTTACACCAACAAAATTAAATAAAGTCTATGTTCATGAGTTATCCTTTAACTTTCAAATCAGTTTCTTCAGTAATGCCAAGTGGGAGTGGGCACTGTTGAAACATTAATATGTGTTGCAGAATGGATTCAAAGGCAGGTTTATGTAATCTAAATGAATTAATCTAAATAAGATAACTGCAAAGTGCAATTTGAAAAACAGCCCTATTATTAATAAAATGTATTTTCCATGATCTCTTATAGTTATGTTAAAGCTTCTATGAGGTTCCCTACTTATGCACGCTTACTTTATAGAAGCAGCAAACTCAAGGATTTTTTCAGTGTCATTCAAGGATCAAGGACAATAAAAGTTTTATAGCTAAAAATACACCCAAGTCTATATATAGAACTCATTACACATATTTTGTTATTGTTCTAACATTGTTCTCCTGTGATTCCAACATACAAAGATATAACATTAATCCCAACCAAATTTCAATCTGGCATGTATATTAGTGCAGCATTTAATGGTGGCCAAATGGCAGATTTGAGTTTAAACTGCCCATCTCACAGCACAATAATCAAAATATAACATGATGTTACTGCCATGTGGGTACTGAATGCAAAAATGTTAGATAGCAGTTTATTCAAATTCTTTTTCAAGACTATAATATCCTGCAGACTTATCGTATTCTAGGAGAGATAATGCATAAGTAATGTGTAAGCGAGAAATTAGTTAAAAGCAAAGCAAGAGATGATTTGTAATGTCTTATTATTCAGCAGCTCATTAATCAAACAAGAATAACAAGGCAACAGGAGATTTGAGAGCTAGATAGAGTTAGAATTAGAGAGGAATTAGAAATGGAAGAGAGGAAAGGGAGAGAAATGATGAATCACAATAAAGAAGTGATGGGTAAGGTAGAAAGGAGGAAAAAGGACAGAAATCAGATGAAAGCAGGGATGAAAAGTGACAAAGCAATGGGCACTAATAGAGACGTTACTCATCCAGCCGGTAGAGCAGTCAGGCTGAGATGATGGCAGTGAAGCGAAGGAGTGGCCTTGTACTCAAACACAACTGAGTTGGAGATGATCTGTTGGCTGACAGCCACTCAGAAGGCCACCAGACCTGTGTCATGATTGGAGAGGGAGAGATAATGAGAATTCAGTACAAATACAGCATACACACTGTCACTGTTACACGGTCAGATTTGGTTATCAATAGTGATTTTAACATTTATTTTTAAATGTTACTTGCCAAAAGTTGTTCAAACCAAAGCAGATACTGAAAAAATTAAAAAATAAAATAAAAATCAAATATCAGTAATAAATTTGTGAACCTCCTTATCAGTGTCACTTCACCTAATGTATGTGTGAGTTTTTTCCTGTTTTACCTGCAGTACAGGCACCCCAGGTTGGATGAGAGAGGCTGGGACTGAGATCTGGTCAAACAAGCAACTGTAGTTTGAGCTACTTGCCAAGGCCCGGTGATCAGCACCTTAACTCCACCCCTGCAAAACAACAGAAGAAATATAAAACAAACTCATAACACAGCTACAAGTTGGCTTAATTCCCCGATTACATTATTTGTTATTACATTAGCCCAGAGTGCAAAATAAGAATTAGCACCAAGGAAAAGAAACAAATGCTCTATTCTGATCTCTGTTGCCATCAATATGTGACAACCACCATTACTTTCCCACACTAGTTTTACTAAACACCAACCAGCCATGACATTAAAACTATGCTACCTCCAGAGGTTGGAGGAGGGTATTACTACTGACAACATAATTGGTAACACTGGACAAGACTAAAAATTACTAGTGGTTAAAGAAGTATTAGATACATCAAAAAAATCTCTCTGTTATTAATAAATTTTAGCAGCAAAAATATTAGTAAAGCTAAATGTAGTATAAGTAATGTCGGTATTTGACTGATACATATGATGTTATTAGATGATTAATACTGAAGCATTTGTGTGTAAGGCATGCCACGTTGTAGCTGCTAGAGATAGAGCTAGTACTAAACTACTTTATATACTGTTTTATTTATAGGACATCCGATAAATCTGAAGGTTCGCGAGATGATTAATGTGGAAAGAAAGAAGAAGTCAAATTTCTGATAACAACACATGTTTTCAGCTTTTGGACGCTTTCTAGTCTTTGATTTTTGTGATATTGATTTAATAATTAAACCCTGTGAGAAGTTTGGAGAGAATATTACTATTTGGTGGAGCTATAAACAACCTCTCAGACATCTGAAAGGCACCCAGACTATACACTACTTTTAAAGATGTCACAAAGCCAAAAAGGTTGGAAACTATGTGTTAAATCTTTAACAATGTAAGTTATATCTTATGAGCTTATCATAGTATCTATTGTAAAATCTAGTAGCTATAAAATAAATAGCCAGCTGTCAGTTGGCGTAGTGAGTAAGAAGTACAATATTCCCTATTCCCTCTCACATGTAGTGGAGTGTTAGTATAGTGTATAAGTATCATACAATGGAAATTTCCAAGTAAAGTCCTCAAAATTGTACTATATAACATAAATGTGCTTAGTTACTTTCCACCACAACATTTAGCTGATGCTCGACAAGTTAGAATCAATTGATTCAATAGAAAACCACATCAGTATACCAATATGCTTACACACTTCTCCATTATAAGCTCTATATGACTGATGGTATATTTCAAATTCAACATCCCGCTACTGTGCTGATTTGGGTAGATAAGGCCTCAGCACTAATAACACTAAACATCTGCAATCACATCAGACGACCGTACCGGCTCTGCAATAATGGGAAGATCCTTCCATCACAGTCATGATTGCAAAAGCCTTTTCCAACCTTAAACTGAAAATGAAACTCTTTAGGAAACATTTCATTACATCCACGCTTTCCATTTTCTTCCATATTCTTTTTTAACCGTAACCATCCTTTTAATTATTAACAATTATAATTTTGAATGGGCATTATTGTTTTCTCTTGTGCTTATTATTTTGCCGCTTTGATTTTGGGGATACATGAATTTGAAGTGACAAATGTATCTTTAGAGTATCTAACTCTCACCTCACTTAGACTTGAAACATGGCTGTAAATAATATCCATCTTGCCTGTCAATTTGTCATATTTGCCTTTGTGGAAAAAACTGCTACTGAATAATAAAATATGAGGGTACAGATATGGTTGCAAGTGGGGAACACAATTGTCAGCAGTGCTATGTGAATTCCATTGCCTGAATTTTATGTAAGTTTATATATAATAGCAAAGTATATATAATGATGAAATTGTCATGCTTCCCATAATTGCGGTAATCTAACAAAAGAAAAAGAAAGAAAAAAAAATTGCTGTGTTATTAATGCACGAACCCTAAATTACACGGTTTCACTTTGATAGAGATCTTGTATAATTTTAAGGTGATAATGCGTTCTATTTGCATCTTTACCAAAAAGATCAGTGTTCTTTGCCTCGTTAATATTCAGTGTATGTTTTAGGAGAATATTGACTGTAAATAAAGCTAGTCTGTATGTAGCCTGAGCAGCAAAAACCATGGCAAAAAATGGTCAAAGTAAACTGCTTGCTGCTGTTTATGTAGCTTATTACTGTGGGAGTACACAGTAACAATTGAAGGAGACCAGAATGACTTTATTAACATTTTCTTGAGTCAGAGCTTTCTCATCTGGATTATAAATGGAACAGTAAGAGGACACTTGTAATTAGGACAAAATAGATTTTGAAAAGTGGGAGGGGGACATCCTCAGGACATTATGTCCTAGGGACAACTGACATGAATTCAAGCTGACCACAGCTGCAGTTGCTCGTATAAACTATTTATAAGCATACAGGGTGAGGTTTGATAATCAAAGGATAGTAAAAATATTGATTAACCCTTGTATGCAGTGGGCCAGTTTTTCAGGTCAGTTGATTTTTGCTTCTGCATCAGTGAAGCATGGAAATAGTTTTTTTGACTTGACCTCGCCTTGCAGGGGTTCAACTCCTGGATTGTAAAACCAAGACAAAGCATCTTTAAATAAAGGCTCATCATTTTTTGTTTATATGATATTTACTAAAACATTTAATCAAATTTTTCCATCAGTATTTAGTATCTGTACTTATTTTCATATCATACATACCCAGGTTTTATATTTTCACATTCCAAGAAGACACTGACCACTGAGGGAAATGACAAAAACACCTTAATAAACTTAAGTCTGGCTGTCACAGATCTAGAGCTGCAAATTATCTGAACCACTTTTGTAGGAAGTGAAAATGGTGGAGATACCCCGAGCTAATATTAAACCTACTGGAAAAGCTTTCATGAGAATATAATGAGGCTTACAATGACAGTTTAGTTGTAAATTTCCACCTTTTAATTTTAACTACCTTACTTTTATTTAAAATAAGTACTTTAGATAAATGAGCTAACCTTTATCTGTTTAGAACCTATTAGACTGCGCTTATTTCAAAAGAAGACTCTTGTTGAGTGGAGTCTCATGGCTCACAACATTTGTGAAATAGGCTGGTAAATAAATGTTATAACCAAAAGAAAAAGATGGCCAAAAAAGGACCCAAAGCATTGCTGTGGCAGTGCTCACCACTCACTCAGGGTAGGACCACCTAGGAGAGAATAGTGACTATGAAGAGCCGGCTCAGGCCTGAAGCATCCCCAGGGCTCCCCTGGCTACAGCTGCAGAAACCACCTCTGCTACATTCATGTAGGACAATGAGCCTGCCCTCCCAGCCTCCCTGCCCGCCTCCACTCCAGAGACTGGAAGGCAGGGTTGAAGGCAGAGCTCTGAGTTGCTATAGCCAGAGCCCTGGCCCTCCACTCTCCTGGCCTTGTTGGGGCCCTCCCACCAGCTGTGTTTTGACCATCCGAGCTGTGGATGACTAGCTGGTGAGCATATAGGCTCCGGGCTGGTATGGCGGTTCCACTGCCATCCACTGGAGATGAAGCTTAATGAGGTCAGGAGAACTGGTTTCCAAAAGAGATGTCAAAGTGATCCAGGCTGATCTCCATGCCCGCCCCTGCCCTCCATTACTGGCTCCTCCACCGAGGCCTTGGTGGCTGGCCGATAGCCAGAGTCCCTGGACCATGCTTGTGCCTTTGAGGAGAGGCTGTAGCTGCTGCTGGGAGCGGTTGCCATCACTGTTGTTAGTTTCCATTATGAATTGCCACTCTTCCTGCTCCCCTGTTCCTCCTCCGCCACCATCTGAAGCCTGTTGCAGGTAGTGCCTGCGCCCTCCCTCTCCATTTCCTGCCCCACAGGTCTGAATGTGTCTCCGGCTTGCAGATTCTGTGCACCATTTCTGTGGTCCCAGCCTGAGCTGAACTCTCACACTTCCTGGTTGGGGTTTAGGACCCACCACCTCCTCATGCCTGTGTGCCGCTCTGTAAAGGTCCCTGGTACTGGAGCAGCTGGAGGGCGCCAGCCTGGCCAGGACCTCTGTAAGAGCCTCCATTACAGTTGGCCCTGTGCTGGGTCTGGTGGGCCTGGTGGTGGTGGTGGAGGTGGGCTGCTACTGCCAGGGAGTCTGTTCACCACCTGTAGCCCCATACATAAGCTCCCAGGAGTCGTGGGAGCGTGCTCCATCAATGTGTTTTCTTGCCCAGCTGGGCCTCCTGAGCCTGGCTGGTCTGAGAGGCATCCTGGAGAAAGAAGCCAAGTGAACGATTCTGGTGTTGCATGAGGGCTGGGACATGGGCTTGACCAGCTCACTGTGGTTGCGTGTTGGGAGCATAGTCCTGCTTTGGCATCAATAGCACTGAACCATCTGCTCCAGGGTGGTGCTGGGACTCAGACCTACCAGATGGAAGCAGGGAGTCGCCGGGTCAGAGTAAGACTGCTCCGGCCTGAACCAGCACCACCAGATGACACAGACACCCACTGCTCCACAGTTTACTACTGCCCCCACCCAGCCACTCTTGGCTAGCTGCTGTCTGTGCTGATGTGTCTTCGTCTTGATATTCTTTACTGTGCTTTTGAGCTGGAAGGTGTGCCATTGTCTGACATAGAGTTGCTGGTGATTGCCGCGTTGGTGCTATTGCTGCCACCGGAGGAAGATGAGGGGGTTGGAGGAAGAGTTGCCCTCTGTCTTCATTGCACTGCTGCCTCCATAGGTCTGGCCCTGTTTGGGGTTGTTCAGGAAGCGTCGGGCCGTTCATTGGTCTCTGGGATCTTGATGGTCTTAGAGTCAAGACTGAGAGCACCAGTCTCACAGGACACCCCAGCTGATGACAACATGGACAGACTGTCTCCTGCTGCGTAGCCCAGGTTCCCTACTTCCTCCACTGGGAAGGCACCCCAGGACGACTGATGTCACAGCAGACAGCACCAAACCCTGTGAGGTGGCATCTGCACCCATCAGGTGAGTGTTGGGACCCCAGTAGGAGACATGCTGCAGATGTGATCTCCAGTGACCTCAGACATAAAGACAATGGGAGCAGGCCAGACATGACAGAGGCCACGGGCTCATCCCTGTCACCATGGGCTGTCAGCCATGTCTGGATCGCTGTTGAGGCCGCTGCTACGGAGACAGGGAGTTCTGCGCGGGTGTCAGGACCAACCTGTTGGTGGATGACACCTGTGCTGTTCTGGTGCAGCAGGACAGGCTTGGTGGACTTTTGCTGCTATGCTTTTCTCTCTGCACCTCCCTCCGCCTCCCCCAGAGCTTTTTGCCTCCACCTGGTGGGCGCTTGTGCTCGGCCTTCCCTCTGGACACATCAGCTGTTTTGCACCTCAGAGTGGGTTAACACTGCTGTAACCCCCTCAAGCGGGGGTCCACCCTTAGGGGAGATGATGCGTTTGCGCTGTTGCACGGTAGGTGCACACTGCTCCCTGCACCCATATGAGGACAAACAGAGCAAAAGATGTTGGGATTTGTACTGGCTTAGGAGTGGCATAGAAAGAGGCAAGAAAGACAAATATATACTATTGCTTTTCAAATACTTTGGAAGAATTGGGCAAACACTACTGCTCACATTCAGGGAGACAAAGATAGATTATCTATTTGTTTCTGTATTTACTAGCTTGTGAAGGATGACTTTCTTCAGGGTGATAAACTAGCCTTTCTTTGCATACAATGAATGAAGTGTGTGTTTTGCAGGCTTGGTTATCTTAAGTCATAAGAAATAAATGCAACTGGGGTTATCCAAAGTAATTTGTTTTATAAATGAGTAAACCATTGCTCTACATTCTTTTCCTGAGTTACAGCCTAGTGATATTACAACACTTAAAATATTTGATTGACTAGCATGACATTCGAGAACAGCTGGGCTATTTCAGATATGGCCTTGACATGGTTATCAGTAAAACAAAAAAAATAACAAAAAAGGCAATAACCCTGGAACTCAATTTCAGTATAAATCACCTACCAGTAAAAGACCCGATCAACCACCTTGTCTGATCTACCATATAACAAACAGTATCTTTATTGCCTTTTTGTTTCCCTTGCTGAAATCTTTAAGTTCTCTCTTGAGAACAAACTCCATCCCACCCGCTAGCCCTTACCCAGGGTGCCCGTGCAGAGGCAGTTGTGAGTCCGGGGAGGTGGCTTAGTTTGGTGGCTGTCCAGAATCTGTTGCACTAGCTGCTCCACTGAGAAGCCAGAGCTGCTGTTCCCATTGCTGCAAGTCCACTTGATGCCAT
This sequence comes from Lates japonicus, assembly GCA_033238685.1. NCBI lineage: Eukaryota > Metazoa > Chordata > Actinopteri > Centropomidae > Lates > Lates japonicus. The sequence continues at coordinate 127,284 of BRZM01001330.1, read as the reverse complement.
GAACTGCCGGGAGAGAGGAGGAGACAGAGATGTCAGCCAGCCCAACAGACCACCAGCCACGCCAACCCCCCGCCCCACCCACTGTCCTCTCTGTCTGCCTGCCAGTATGTCTCTCGTTGCTCACTGGACACCTCTCTAAAAAGATAAAGTGGTACAATAGAGAAATTCATATATCTGGTTTACCCTGAATAGAAACAATCAACCCACTGACTGGCCTAGGGTAAAATGATATGGTATATTCATTTGTGGATTTTCAGTGGCATTAACTTTGAATTTATTCATGCTCTGAATATTCTTAATCACCATGCTCTCTATCCTGTCTTCCCTTTAAATACCTCTAAACTCCAGTATCCTTTCCTCTATGTGTCTGTTTCCTTAGTCCAGAAATGAACAGTTGCTTTTCTCTATCCTCACCTCACCGTAATGTCAAGCCTTCTGCAGTGCACTGCTCATTCTCTATTGTGCTTCTTTCCCTCCCATGTATCAGTGTCTGTTGCTGCTCTGTGGCCTCCCCTCTGTGAGTGCTGATGAAGGTGACAGCAAGCTCAATCCTTCCACCCTCCACCCTTACCCCGACCTATGACTCTGTTCTGACAGGGGGAGCCTCTGGGGAGGAACATCACCTAGCTGCTGCCAGATCTGCTGCTGCACCAAAGGAAAAAGAGAGGCTTTCTCCCATAAAGCTCCCACTCCCAGCCTCAGTCACACCTCGCTAGCACCTCCTAATACTTTTCACTGCTCCACTTGCCAACCAGCCACCACTTCTGATGAGACAGATAGTGGTTTTAGTGGCTGTAAGGTGGTAGGAGACACCACTGAGTGCTGCAGTGCTCAGGCTCTCAACCAGGAAAAAAAGGTAATATTTCAGAAGTGAAGCATATTTAGACTATCAAACAAAATCAAGCCAGCTTTAATTCAAGTTCCCTACACTTCAGTACCTCCTTTGGTTAAATATTCAAGAGAGAGAAATATATAAAGAGAGTGAGGTTTACAGCATGTATGAAAAACAGTGATTTTCTTCCGTGCATGTCCGTTAGCATATGAGATAAAAGAAGATAGAGACAGCGTAAGAGGGTGAGGGTAATGCAGATTAAAGACAGAGCTAGTTAAAGTGAAGTGAAAAAAGCTGGGAAACATGATTGGTTGACTGTGATAAGGATCTAACTTGAAAGCTTTAAGATCCTTTGGCAGATTACAGGTTGGTCACCAGCAGATGTCGGCAGAGCTGCTGTGATCAAGCTAAGATCATACGCTCCACAGACAACTCACTGTGGCAGGTTATAGATACATAAACAGGACTCATTTTGATCTATTATAAAGTCAGATTTATTCATCCATTAATCTACAGTGAGTGAGCTGCAAAAAAAAGGAAGATTGGACACCAAATGTGACAGGAAAGTTTCATCTAATGTCATTATAATTACTGTGCAAATAATTGTGTCTGTCTGGAGATCTCATTAGACAGCGTGGCTTGAGTCACCATTCACCTCCTGACAGTGTGTAATGCAAACAGTACAAATGAGATGATGCTAGTATTACTAACACAAAGATGATTGGGCTATTGTCACACAAAAAAGCGCTGTCATGAATCCCCTCAGGTGGAAAAACCAGTACGGAGGCCCCAGGACAGAAGAGCATTTGTTCTACTGATCTGACCCTGAGTGGGTGACAGAGCAAGAGTGAGAGCCTAATGTGACAGCTTACATCCACCATGTAGTGCCATGCCTATTTGTCCAAACAATCTTGTCTCCCCTCCGCCCTGATCCCTCATGCCAGAATTGCCACAGCCCTCTTCATCCAGATGGACGTCACCCCCGGAGACTCTGGGTTGTTGACGTACAGTTACCACTGTGTCTGCCTGTCTGCTTTTCTCATTGAGGGTTATGTTCCAAAGCAGACATGACAGGAGCAGTGCCACTAGGCTTAATCCCAATGGCAGCAACATCAGAGGCACCAAGCAGCAACCCAGTCACATCATCATCCCAATGACTGCATCCTGTCATGAGCAGCATCACATAGCCCTAATGACAAATATAGCTGATCTGTGGGACACACACACACACACACCCCATCTGGTTGCCTCTGCACCAACGGGCACTATATTGGGACAGTGGAGTACAATAGTTTACATGATGGGCAGCCCTGTCTGTCTTGCCTTGGTCTTTTCTTCTGTGGCCCTGCCTGTCTGGCCTGGAGACAGGCCTTCTGTCTGTCTGAGTGTTTGTTAAAGCCGCTCATGCGCTATCTGTCAGCAGGCTAGGGGCATAGCTGGGGAGAGTGCTGCGTCTTTATAGCATTAGACCAAAAGAGTGAATCAAGCTGGCTGCCTTGTCTATGGAACTGTAGCGTGACTGAGTAGTGATGCCACTCTCTTATCCCCCTTCTCACCCCTTTGCTCCCTCTCTTTCTCATCAAACACTGAAGGGTGTTAAGAAGGACAAGGTCAGACAATGTGTCGCAGGGCTTGTATTTGAACTGCTGCGTGGGAGCATCCGTGCATGGGAAAGTTTTTGTGACTGAGGGCACGAGTGCATGTGTGTGTTTTCTTTGTGAGGAGACAGAATAAGCTCAACTGATCCATGAAATCCACATTTTTCTTTTGTTGTTTTTTTGTATCATTAGAGGTGTCAAATGGCTTGTGCACTGAAATATCGTGAAGGGAATAACAAAAGGGAAGAGCAAGATGGAAGAGGGCAATTATATCTCAAAAGCTGACACTGTTCTAGAAAAATAGCAATTTGACATTAAACTAAGGGTTCGTATGCTGACACAAATCATCTCGTAAAATAGGAACCGTCGTCATTATATAGCAACAACTTCCTAACTTGCACACCACGTATGACCCAGTGTCAAACATACTGTACAGTACACTCCTGCAATCTTGCACTCTGCACTCAATAGTCAAACTTCAAAGATTGATTCTTGGTAAAGGGAAAAGGAAAATCTGCCCTTCCAGTTTATCTGCACAACCTCTGAGGGATTGAGAAGATTCTGCTGTATACAAAACATTATCCATAGCACTGCTCACGTACAACATTCCTGTGCAGGGCAAAAAACATATCTTCTAATAGATGCAAGTTGCGTTTTCTAAGAAATAGGTCAGTCTGAGAAAAAAAATACAGTATGTTAAGAGCTAATATATAATTTAACATTAAATAATGCATGGATAATACAGTATGACTTCATCGCTCGTCTTTGCTCCATAGATTGGGATGCAGGTTGCTACCTCACAGGACCACTAGATGGCAATGTTGCTCCATCACTGAGCTTATGTTGACATGCTGGCTATTCCAGGAGCCAAGAGACGGGGATGGAGAGGAGAAGAAAGATAGAAAGCAAAGACAGAAAGCAGGAGAGGGATTTTTTTGCTCTTTATGTAGCCCCCTCATGTAGCCTGGCAGCTAGAAGGCATCTCACACTCACCCTCTTTGTCCCAGCAACTCCCAAAGTTAATGACTTTACGCATTACTGCAAATTGTGCTTGGTTTTTACATTAAGCCACAGACATAATGAATACAGTAGGCCGTTGTTGCTCAGTTGCTGTCCTGAGGTAAGGCTTTATGTTAAAATATGTCCTAAAACCGATAGTAAGCAAAGCAGCGAGGAGGATAACAAAATGGCCAAGACCTCAGGGATGATGGTTTGGACTTCCTTGTCAGTATGCAACCAGCATGCGTGTGTGCTTGTAAAGCTGCTGACACGTTCCTCTTTACCTGGCCACATCACCAATAATTGGCCGTTGGAATATCAGTCACAGCCCTGCTGGCCCCTGCCAGACACACCCGAATCACAGCCTGGTTGTTAAAGGTATCTTAACAGCTCTCTGAAAGATTTTCAATGCCCCACAAGCCCCATTTGGCTATTATCATCATCAGACAAACTCTGACTTTTTCCAAAACATTGCCTCAATCTTTGGCCAGGTCTAGAGACTCATAAAAGAACACAGTGCATCTCACAGAACATTAGTAAAGCTGATAACAACAGGGATCAATCCATTGAGAGACAAAGAGGGTGGATGGGGGATTTCTGGTGAGTCAAACATTCTTGCTCCCACGCACTAACATGAATCAATAACCAGCTTGCTGCCCTCCTCTGCCCTGACTTCCTTCTTGGGCCTGAGAGGAGGTGCACTCTCAGCCTGGCCAGAGTGGTGCCAGTGGTCTAGGGGAAGAGCTGAACTTTGACCCGCAACTAGCAGATGGCTCCAGGACGAGCACAGACTCATATAACAGTGTACGAACACTGGCCGAAGATGCGCTCTGACTAGGGTGCTGAAGGCACTTGGTGTACCAGCTATCAGCTAATAGGACCGGACATTAAATCCTCAGACAAAAACAACAGCCACTATGTTTAGTCTTTTTATGCATGTAGACTTTTAAACTATTAAAACCTCTAAAAGGAGACAGCAACTGCTTATATTAAAGGCTATAAATAAACCTTGAGACTAGGGTGCTAACAATTGATGAATGCATATTTCTGAATGGGATTACTCATATACTCACACATGGGCTTGAGCTGGCCGATCAGCTCCTCCTTGGTCCACTTGGCCCATTCCTTCTTGTCGGTATTGATGGAACACAAGATCGGACCGCATGGTTTCCCACAATCCTCAATGGCTGGAACATTCAAATAGTGGACGAGCACGATATCAGGGTTCTGTGGGGAAAACAGAGAGGGAAGGTGGGGGAGTTAGAAGAGACAGCATAATACAGTAGATAGTCTCAGATAGGGAGCATGGTTTCTTGAATATACAATAGTAAAGAGTGGTAGTGACACTTCGATACTGTGGCTCAGCTGTGAGGGCTTTTATGTGGAACATGCCAGCTGGTTGGTGAGAAGTAAAATGTTGCTGAAGTATAAACACTGTATGGAAACCCTCACATAGACAACAGAGCTCAAGGACAGAAGAGGAAAATGCACAACTCAAAACACAGCCATGGAGCAGAACAAATCTAGGATCAGAAATCTGCACTAATCTCACTCATTATGTGACTATCTGTATCTCTGTATCTCCAAATGTGTGTGTACGCTTGGATGTGTATACTAGAGTGTGTGTGTGTGTGTGTGTGTGTGTGTGTGTGTGTGTGCTCATTTACGTGTGTATGTGTGTGTGCATATGTGTGATAATTACAATGTGTGCTCATGTAACACACTTATGGCATTCTGTCAAGTCCTCCCACATGGTGAGCTGATGCCCTCAATTAACTCTGCCTGTATTTACTAAGTCAAAACTCAACAATTTGCCGCCTGCAAATTGTTACTGGGTGACCTCTACAAATTCCCTAAATTGACAGCTTATGGATAATAGGTAGCATTTAAAGGAATGTTGTACTGGTGTGAATAACATCAATTCGCTTTCTATAATCATGAAAATTGATTTGTGAGCATGGAAAAAAAAACTTACATGAGGAATATTCCTGTTTCAGTCCTTATCACTTCCAATTTATTAAACATCCTACTGCCACTAAGCCCACACAAAGTTAAGACACTAATACAATACAATATCCCCACAGTTAAACATAGGATACAAATAAAAGTTGCACTGATTATAACCGGTAGGCAGGTATATGGCATAATATGGAAGAAAAATGATAATCAGATGTATGAATAAGGTAAAAGCGTGCACACAAAACCACACTTACACACATGCAAGGGCTGACAGCTAAACAAGATGCAAGAATCGACAAACCAACAAAGACCTTGATAGAGAAAAATGCTGTGACAACATGTGTGTGTGACTGCAGTTTGAAGCTTCATCAGTACTAAGTGGCAAATACATCAAGGCGCTGCTACTGTAGGTCTGTGCTCCCTCTCAGTGTGTACCATTAATCTGGGAGAACCTCCCCCCCTTCTCCCTCTCTCCTTCTCCCCTTTCATCAGACAGGGGTGCGGCTGGGGGCAAACGGATTCACATAAACAATTACTTCTGGGAAAAAACACGTCCCAACAACTACCAACCATCTATGATGTGTCTGGGCAGTCACAGCTCCAGCAGTGAAACAGGAACAAGGCGCATGTAAAGCAGTCTCAGGGGGACAGCCGACCTGCCTACACCATTTCTACCAGGAGCTGGACATTGCAGGGTGTTATCTCACTGTTTTCCTTGTCCCCTGTCATTGGTATGGACACTAGGCAATGACTGCTGCACTGTTTGGATGGAGATGGCACAGGGCGGTGTGTGATGCACCCAGATGGCACCACCAGCTGTGTCAATAGCTAAGAGATGCCCTCAATCTTTACTTGGAATGAGAGTGCCGAATGTAGACGGCTTCGTTCAATTACGAGCGTACATAAATGTATGTGGATGTATGAGCACAATCAGGAGTGAATATAGATAGACACACAGCGTGTGTGTGCAAATGCACAAGTACAGACGTACACACACACACACACATACACACAAGAACGAATTCATTAACACACTGTAACACCTCTATACACAAAGGACACACAAGGGTTGGCTACCTTTCTACACAAATATGAACACACATATGCACTAAACACAAAGAAACAGACCATGTGGCAGCCTTGCAGCTCATCCAAACACAAGTAATCTGTGTCACTGTGCTGTACTATTTGGAATCTGCTATCTGTTGTAAACCAAGGAGCGAGACAGAAGCGTACCACATCTGGAACCTTCACTCCCTTTCTCGAGTCTTGTTTTGCCTCTTCTTCTTCTTCTTCTTCTCTTGTCTTACTTTACAACACGTTTAACAGTTCTACCCAAACTAAAATCCCACCTCCACTCTGAGAGGAAAACAACACAATGAAAATGTAAAGCGTCACATAAATCTATCAGGATGGTAATTTAATTTAATTTCCTGCTGGCTGCTTTCTTTTTCCACAGTGTAATATCAGGGGTTGGTTCTCCAGGAGTAGGTGAAAAAGGCTGAGGGGGAACTTTTTGCCTGGATACTATTTTCTGGAGAAAATGAGATCTCATTAACTTATTGATTAATTGTGTAATGTAGTCTTTTGGTTGCTTTTTCACTCGTTTCCCATGCGAGTCTCAGGGCAGCTTTCCAGCCTCACTTCCGCAGTGGATGGGAAGACTGGGATACAGTTGCAGGAGCCTGTGGTGTGCATGTGGATGAGGATGAGAAGCTGTCTTTATCTCTATGTATATGTGTTCATATGATAGCATATGTGTATGCGAGCTGGAGACTATAAATACAATTAATGTCAGCATGTTGGCTGTATCTGAAAGAATGTTTGCCAGCGATTCACATGCTAAGGCCTCTTAAGGCATGAACGAATTGTGTATGTGTAAAATGTAGCGTGTCTCCAGCCAGCATTTTGATGTTGCTGTGTTGTGTTAATGTTTACTGCGCCTCCCTAGAACAGATGGATAGATGTTGAGCTAATTACTAGCAGAGTCTTGGGGAGTCAGCCATGGGGGCGGAAGGCCTGCTGAGTGGGTGGTGGAGCGCCTTCCTGCCCCTCCTTTCACCACTCACTCACAAACGCACACACAAATACATCAGTACACAAAGATATGCATGCACATAAAAAAAGAACACACACTGTCACACACATACACACACACACACGTTCATAGTCTAATACACAGTGCACGAGACACACATGAAAAAGTTGGTGTGCCAAAAACTCACACACACATTTGCACACACATGCATATGCGATATCCAAGACATCGCCATCGCAACCGGAGGATAAAGGTGCTGTTGTAGCCAGGCAACAGGTTTCTCTGGCACCCACGCACTTAGAGGCAGCCAGTGCTCCTGCGATCTCTCAGTGACTGCCTACCTCGTCCTGAAGTCATACACCCTGTTCTACTCCAAAAGACAAGGAGGGAGAGAAAGAGAGCGAGATTCGCTAATGGAGCTGAAGACACAGACGGAGTTAGATGTCGGTGGAGACAGATACAATGACCTTCTCTTTTTTGCTGAATGTGAGGCAGCGTATGTGTATGTTGGGCTGCAGCTGCAATATAAGTGGTCAAGTAATGTGTCCTCTGTCTTGTTAAGTCCCCGTGACCCTGCCACAAATCTGCCATTCTCTTGGAACACCTCCATGTAGCCGCTACTCCAACAGCCCACCATCGCTCATTAAGAGACAGAGAGAGCGAGGGAAAGAGTTTGGAGATAGAGATATGTGGAAAGACAGAGAGACTGAGACAGAAAGAAGAATGAGAGTAACAGCCCTTATATTGTCAGGCAGGCAGCTCTGCTCCATGGTTGTACTCTACCACAGTAGGCCTCGCTTTCACAACCCGTGCGCAGGAGCGATAAGAACACCATTAACATGAAAGGATCTTAATTGAGAGGGGATGCTTCATGGAACGTGGATGAGCCGGGGAAGTGCATGGGGAAACCTTGTTTCTCTCTGATAAAATAACCCCCACCGTGGAATGGGGGCTTCAAAGCCTGTCATATTGAAGGAAAGAGCAGAGCAGACAGGGGCTCAGGTATGGGAAAAGCCCCCCTCCCTCTTTTCCACTTTTACTCTGAGGAAGGAATGGGGAAAATAAGCAAAGGAGGAAAGGAATGAGACAGTTCTTCATGGGAGAATTGAACTAACACGCCACAGGGATATCCATTTCAATACAAAATATCATGAAAGCAGGAGCAGTCAATTGTTTTGTCACAAACATTCAGCATCAAGGCATAAATACAGAGGGGAGGTGCATGTGTTGGTATATTTGTGTTTGTGGATGTATCTGTGCCTTTATATATTTGTGTCTACTGACATTAAATTATAAATAGTGTGTGAATGAGTGTCTAGAGGCAGATTTCTGTATGTTGGTTGGCGTACGTACATCAGTATGCATGCAGAATGAGTGCAATGAGCTGTGAGTCTGAGTCTGAGTGCATCTGCTATTGTGACTGCATATTCATGCTGTTTGTGCGTGCAATGCATATGAGAATTTTTGGGGGCATTTCTGCATATGTTTGTGCAGTTTCATGTGCATATGGACCAACTGTGTACGTATGTGTTTCATGTCGTGTGCTGTGGTCTGCTGAATGGGTACGAGGCCCCGCTCTCTCAGCTGTGCAGGGGCAGTTGCCCTGGCAGTGGCATGGTGATGGATGGCATGGGGTGCCAGTCATTAGGCAGCCTCCTGGCCTCTGGCACTGAGGTTGCACTCTTAAACACCGCCCTCCCCCGCCTGTCCCCAAACACCACTGCTCATTTCAAGGTCAGCTGCCTCTGTGGTGCCGTAAGTTCACCTCCACAAGGCACAAGACTTCTTCCTTTTGTTTGGAACCTTTATCGCTCACTGCCAACGGGTGTGTTTTAGAATGTGGGGGTGGCTGGCTGGTGCCTTGCCTCGTGCAGACACACAGAAGCAGAGACACACATGCGCATGCAGTACGTTAACACACACGCACGCGCGCGCACACACACACACTGAGGTAAACAAAACTCCACGTCAAACCCTCCCAAAAAGGCACCAAACAGCCTGAAGCTCCTGTCTAGGTAGCAGTGCAATCCCCTATCTGAACCTGCTCTCCCCCCCTCTCTCTCTCCAGGTCCTCTATGACAAACTCTTTGTTTAAATGTTCCCAGTTTAGAATACAGACATCCTAATTGGGGTGTCTGGAGTCAACGCTCAACTTAACTGCTACAGTTCACCCTCTACTGCACCCGGCTCTCCACCAACTACAGCACTGCCTGAGTGCCAAGCTAAAACGATGCCCGGGGTGGGTACCAATACGGGGTAAGAGTCAGTTTACAGAGGGTTTCTTAATGTGAATTGCCTTGATTGCCTCTGTCCAGAGTCTGTAAGAGGGACAGCAGAGCAGGTGGCACAGCAGGACATTCTGATTTAGGGAAGATTCATACTGCACCTCTTTACCTCCACTATGTAGTGTACTGGCTGGGAGATATGAAAGGCAGAACTTGGAACTTTTGAGGAACAGGAAGAGGCCAGCATGTTTGAGCGTGTTTCAGAGGAAGCCAGGGGCTGAGGCCTGTGATGTTTAATTCAGTAGCACATAATCACTCCGATGGAGTTGAGAGCGGGGCTTTAAATAACTCAGCTTAGAGGGGCAGAACTGCTTCACTCTGGGTGGGGGAATGCAAGTCTGTGTGTGTGTGTGTGCATGTGTGTGCACGTATTAGTGCACTTGTGTGTGTAATTGTGCAGATATGTGAGTGCATTCCACATTTCTACATGTTTGTGGGTGAGTATGCAAGAGAGTGCTCCTCTATTTTTGTGTGTGGCTCCTCCCTGCTTTGAAATATTTTATTTGTGCAGTGCACCACAGTAAAAGGTGGAGTGTGTTTGTTGCTGTGCCAAGCGTCTGCATGCATTACAATAAAAGTGCAAAAGGCCAGCATTCAGAGCCTGAATATGGAGGAGCATTCTGGATGCCAAGCAGGCAGGCAGTAAGTCAGGCGGTAAGCCGGGCAGTGAGGCATTGAAGCCCCTTTAGCTGCCACAACTCAACTCACAGTTTACAGCCTACTTATTCTTCCTAAGGCCCTTACAGAGCACACTACCCTCTCCATTAGTTGTGGTGGTCCCATGTGAGAGGCCACGCTGCCCAGGGGCAAGCTGAGAAAGGGCCATCAGGAGCCCATCCGGCTGCCATAATGGCCTTGGTTGAGCCTATGGCACTGATCCTAATATTCAGTGGCCATCTAGGTGACACAGTGTCACACTGGAATAAAGGGAGGGAAAGGAAGTTACTGAGCCCTCTCAGACACAGGGAGGATTTAACCGTGTGCTCTCTCTTCATGGTTCTTTTCTTTTGTTTCCGCCTCACAATACCTCTCAACCTCTGGCTTTCTCTGAGTCTTTTCCACTTGCTCACTCTCTCATTTTCATCTCTTCCTCTTAGGACATAGTGCACTTCATTTGGAGGAGGAAAACACAGCTAATGCCATCTCTCTCTACTCCCTCTCTCCTGCCCTCGCTCCCTTTCATATCAGTGTTGAGTCTGATTTGTTTGCGTGCGTCGTCTTTCTCCCCGTGCCAGTCGACAAGGCGGGCTATTTATGTGCCTCTGCCCGTATCTGTGAGCGAATCAGGACTTCACAGGAGCAGCCAGGGGAGAGAGATGTGCTGGTGCATTTCTAAACAGGGAGTCACTGGGAGGACTGATGTGTGTCCAGCAGCAAGACAGTCCAACCTGACCCACTATCTGCCTCTGCAATGGCCCACTGAACAACACTAGATAACACCAGTTGTCAGCATCAACAACAGCAACTGTTGAGGTTGTAACAGGAAACAAACCCAGTCAAGCATAAACTCTAAGAGCACAAATGCACATATATGTAGATATTCATACCACACACACATCAAGAGACTTAGACACAATGACAACAGAAATGGCCACAGGACTGCTGGAGCCTGTATGCTCTGTCAAACATGGCGAGGGGCTCATTATTATTACTGGGCTGGATACTGGAGCAGCCCCAGAGCTCAGCTTGGCAAGACCTCTCTCTGGAGACATACACGCTAGCCTCTACACACACCCATGCACACACACACACACACACACACCATACAAATGGGTAATCAAACGGCTGCCCCTGGGAAAAAAAACGCTCAAATGGTTTCCTAGCAACCTATGGTGTGTATTGGGTCCACATGAAAAATGAAAAATAAAGACAGTGTGTGAGTGTGCGGTTGTGTGTGAGACAGAACGAAAGAATGAGGTTCAGATAAACAGTGCGTACTAGAGAGAGATAGAGGGGTTTATGGGGTGAAGTACGGAGTGGTCAGAGATAAGAAGTCGTGAATGGGATATGAAAAGGTAATGAAGAGAGAAAGAGAAAAGGCGCCATCAGAAGTCTGCCAATCTGATCAACAAACACAAGCATTTCCCCAGCTCTCTCTACAGGGGCAGTGTTGGCTGCGAGTTGAGCAAGTCCACAGACAGTTAAGGTCATGGGGAATGTGCTGTCAAATCATAGCTCAGAGAGAGATCATCATGGGAATAAATCAGTATCTTACACACTGTTACAAATATGTAGCAGCGATGCAGGGGAGGGGATTATGCAAGAACCAAAGCATAGGCTTCAGAAAATGGCCTAAAACGCAGCGCTGCGCATCACACCAGGTTCAAATGCAAAACACAAGGGACTCAGCTATACCAAAGTCACACAATCAGGTGAGAGTAGTGGTTTGTAAAATTGCTGCAGAGCACTGTACAAAGAGACGTAGCTGAATCTCTGGGGCTGTAAGGAGTGTTTTGATCATTGCTGAACATTAGAACTAAAACATGGCAAGTCCCCTTTAAAAAAAATGATTCAACAAAAAGACAGAGTTACATTTTATTTGTTTATCTGTGTGCAAGTGTGTGAAAAGTGAGGAGCAAAACAGCGTGTAATAGTGTGAGTGTGTGTTTCCATAAGATACTAGTGTGTGTGTGCATGTTTGGTACATCTGTCTGTAAAATTGTGTGTGTGAGGTAGTGAGAGGCATACTATCTCCATCCAGCAGCTGCCACAAAGAGGCTTCCCAAAACAAGCGCAGGGCCATGACAGAGACAGAGCGACCGCAGCCTTCTGGTGGTGTAATAGGAAATTAATTGAGACCATCAATATGGTATTAATCATTAAAGCACAGGTGCTGAGGTGGCACTTTGCTGACTGCTCCACTGTTGGCAGCACTCACATATACACACAGTAAAAGTATGACCTGCTGTTTTGCAAAAATGTAGGTGGGGACGGAAAGAGAGAAGTAGAGACAAAGGAAAACGAGAAAAAGGAAAGGCTGTATCCTTCATTTAGATACAGAGAGACAGTGGAGCAGTTTTTATACACAGTAATCCAAGGTCATTCTTGCTTTGCTTAGAAAATGGTTAGTGTTCACCTCTTTTGAGCTCTCTCTGATAGTGACTAAATAGTGAGACATAAATTGAATAGGAGTGGGTATTTGGAAAGATGTTCGAATCAGAAAATGTCAGGTAAATTTGGGGAAATATTCATCAACTCCCTTGGAAGCAATGTTTCTCCTAACACCTAATCCTTCGTGAGGCAATGCACAGTGAGGACTGGAGTGCCGGTGTTAATCAGCCAGAGGAGAGCCAAATTGCAGCAACTACATTAAGCCGTTAAGCGCACCACGTCTCCAAATTGTTGAAGGTGTCTCACTGAGATGAATGCTTCTTCTTATGAATAATACATCACACACCATACACACAGGCAAAACCAGCCAGACACATACTTTATATATGTGGCTGCACATGCACACAGGCGCACGCCCAAAAGGCAAGCACCACCCTGTGTGTGTGTCTCTCACTGAGACAGTGCGACAGCTGTGCATGACGGGGTTTGTAGTGTGCGGCAGAGTTCGACAGTTTGATATTCCCGATGCCTTCTTTGGACTCTGTGAAGTCCAGCATCGACTAGCCTCCACAGGCTACTTTACACCAAACCCCTCACTACCCCATGTCTGTCAGTGTCAAGGTTGAGCCTATGAAATGTTTATGATTCAGGAGCTGTAGATAAGATGGAGATTGATCTGGATCGAAAGGCAAATAAGATTGCCAAAGCCCAGAGTCAGCTGAAAAAGGAGGCAGAGGGAGCAGAGGGGGGAAGAAAAAGAGAGTAGGAGGAGAAAATGCATTAACACAGGTCTGGGCCTGAGAGAACGCAGAGTAATGAGTACTTCCTCTACACTGACTGAATACTGGGCAGAGAATATGGACACATCATCATCACCAGCTGACTGATGCTGTGTGTGTGTGTGTCTCTGTGTTTGGTCCTCTTGCCTGATTGCTGCCACGCTTGAGACCTGCAGCCCTTGACTACTGACACTATCTGTGTTCTGTGATGTGTCTGAAAGGCAGGGCACGCCGAATGATGCCATCAAAGAACAACAGGTACATTCAGGCTACTTGCTGGCCAAGATTTAAAATTTATAGGTTTTCCTATAGGCATTAGTTGGATAGGTCAGTGTCAGGAGACAGAGGAAGGTACTATATCAAGTCTTTAGGTGAAAACAATGTTAAAGAAAGTGACACATGGACACAGGTAACGACTAGCCACTAGCACTGTGCAAACCATCAAAATAGGATTTCATGGGAGAATAACAAGCTGTAGCTCTCTTTAGCACACTCACGATAACATATCAGCTTTGATTTATGATGTCTAACAGTGGAATAAAAGGGGAAATGATGTAATCAAATAGAGCATTTTTCAAAGGCCAGATGAATGCGTGTGTATGCATTAATATGTGTATTTGTGTGTGTGCATATGGGATGGATGGAAGGATAAGACCCCTTTGATGTGTCTCCTGACAGCCCTAGCCAGCTTGCAGGAGGAGAACAGAGCAGAGGCCACCGGAGAGTTGGGGCTCGAGCCCTGGGGCCCTCCTCTCTCCATCCCTCTCTCAGCCCGCCTTCCCCTCCTTCTTCTGATCAATACTGGGTGCTAATCACTGAGGACAGTATGGTAGCCCTCTCTTTCTCTCATCTCCTCTCTCGCTTTTTCTTGTCATGGTTTTACAACCTCTGCTTCGCCACGCCATTGCCAGCTAGCATAAATTACACACACTTGCTCGTTCTGTGTGTGCGAGTGGGTGTGTATGTACATGCTTATGTGTGCAAGTGTCCACACCTTTGCACGTTTGCCACACACATTCTGCCAGTGTTTCTACGCATATTTGTGAAAGGGAGTCAGTTTGAGTCTGTAAATACGCGAACAGGCTTATACAAGGCTGTTAAATGTACGCATGTGTCTGTGTACAACAAGATAAGAGAATATCCTTGAAAAAGCAACAGCAACATAAACCCCAGTGAATTATGAGCAGCACGCATAAACTTGAATAATAACACATCCCCTCATTTCTGTGGCTTTATCCCAGTTATCTAATTGCCCATGTCTTTTTTTTTCTTTAATAAACTAATGAATGTGGCTCGGTTGAGGCCTGGAATCATATAGGCAGCAATAAGTAGCACTGCTTTAAACCCCAAACTGCATCAGAACAGCTGAATAATTTGTAGGAGAAATAATTACGGGGCAGAAGAGCAGGCATCAATCCTGGAACACCGACAGTGCCCTCGCTGGAAACTACCTCACCCATAAGCCAAGGCTCCATTAGGTATTGTCTGGGGCCTACAGGCTAATTTGTTTGCATCAATAATACATTCAAAGGATTTATCTAACTTGCAAATGAGTGTTCATTTACTGGTCCAAGAGGCAGGGAGGAGAGCAGGCAGCAGGAGAGAAGGTGTGAAAGGCTGAAACAGCTGGTTGGGGCTATCTGGGACACAGTTAACCCTTTGTTGGGCAGTGGGACGGTGGTCCATATCTATCTATTTAGTTAATAGTATTCAGAAATGGCTGGTTCTGACATGCTTGGATAACAGCCAGTGTTTATGTAGGGCAGATAGAGGCCAAGGTGCTGGTGACCAACCCTTGGAATAGCATCAAAAATGAAGCCGAGAGCCCCCCCCTCACAGCCACAACATATTACCTGCTGCACCGAAATCTCTCTGATCGTATGCCAGATGACAAAATGACAAAGAAGAGTGTATGTGTGTGTTTCTGTTAGAAGACGGGATGCGACAGTAGTGAGACACAGTGGGCTGTCCTTGGGGGACACTGGGATCCCGAACGCACTTTGATCTCTGTACTACGCTGTCGCCCACTGGTGATACACGGACGCTCAAAGCCAAAAGAAGTGGAAATAAAACGGGGGGGGGGGGGAGAAAAGATGAGGGTTATCAGGGGTGAGCTGGAGAGAGAGGGAGAGAGACAGAGCAGACGAGGGAGAGAGAGAGAGAAAGATGGGAGAGGAGGAAGGAAGCTGGCCATGAACATATGCTGCTTCTCTGTGCCAAGCCCCACTGGCTCAGGCAACCCACGCATACACTGCACTGCTGCTGCTGTTGCCACTCCAGCCCTCTCCAACACCAACACCATGGCACTACTTAGTCAAACAAAGCTGGAGAGATGAATCTGGAAAGAGATGGGGTCTCCCCAGTCTCGGCACTGCCAGGGTAGGACTGCTTGGCTTGGATAACGCGGCCTGATTACACACACACACACACACACAGTAGTGGCTTCAGCTGTTTGGCCAGCCACCCTCTCAATTGTGATAGGAGATATATTTTTATCATCTTTTTATGGGCTAGACTCTTCCACTGTGATTCACTTTGATTAATTATTGGAAGAAGCTGCACAATATTAATTTGTTAATGCCAGGCTTTAAAACTAAACAATACAATGGGATATGAAAAATAAATTTTTACCTTGTCAGACAAGGACAAGGGGCTGTGGCACTGTGATGATTGATGTACTGTGCACCTGAAGGTATCATTAACACTGACAGTCTAGAAGGCTCAATTCAGTTTTCATTGCTTAAACATTTTATAAGCACCAGACTTAAAATTCACAGAAAGGTCACGCTAATATTTTTATACAATGCTTAATAAGATTTTTAAGTTATATCATTTATGTATTAAATATTTTGTGTAATGAGGGTCTTGCATTACTTGAACTGCTGTAGTGCAGCCAGGGGGGTTCCACAAAAAAATGTTTCAAATAATGACTGACCGTGTATTTGATTTTACCGTGTTGTTAGAGGAAAGGAGTGAGAGAGGGAGGGAGGGCAGGGAGTGGAGGGAGAGAGGGATCTGAAGCTTTGGAACAGTACTCAACATGGCTCCCCTATGGGATTCAAACCAAGGGCAAAAAAAAGGAGAGAAAAGAAAGGAAAGAAATACAGGCAAACATCAACAGATCCAAATTGCTTACTAACACACACACGTGAATACACTCACGCATTCCTGCAGACTCATAAATCTACACAACACCCCACGTGAAATACACCCATACCAGAATGCAGACACACAAACACCCTCAGACGCCCAGATATATAATAACAAATGCTTGTATAACACAGAAATCAAATTCAAGGTTCATCTTGCAATCTGAGCCTCACAAACTCAATTCCCCTCTGCTGTCTAGCCGCCTCACGTTCCACGCCTTTTCCATGTGAACGAATGGGGTCAGTATCGTCACATAAACATTATCCTCTGCTCTCCCCCCCTCCTCTCTCCCCTTTCTCAGTGAATGGATGCTGAGCACTGGTGCATATCTACGCAGGGATGGCAAGGGCACAGAGGAGAGAAAATCAATACTATATCTCACCACTAAGCACAATCCCAACCAAAAGCAGCTGGAGTTTGCAGGTTGCTCCATAAACTGGACGGCTTCATCTGGCTGGCCGCTGTGTCGGTGGATTGCTACAGTAATGCACTACAGCACAATGGCCTAGGCCAGAGCCTGCCAGACACAGAGGTACACACACAAACATACACACACACACACACAAAAACACACATTCAAGGAAGCAAACTGCACACTCCTAGGGGCTGGGGAATAGCAACAGCAATGAGAAAAACTCTCGTGAGGCAGGAACAGGGTTGACAAACACACTTTTCCCTCCTTCACAAGCAAGGAAAAGCACCAATGGACCATTTAGTCCAGCCTCACTGTGGACTCACACAAACACATGCACACACAAACATATACATATACACACACACACACACACATAGGCATACACAGAGGAGGGCCCTAAAAATACCCGCTCTAAAAATAGCAGCCGGGAAGCGGGAAACGGGACTGAGGCTATTATTATTGCGCACACGTCCTGCCTGGTCCCACCAAGGAAAGGGAAGAGACTAATGATTTTCCTGGTGCAAGCAATTAAAAAACTATTTGTCACCTGCCAGGCTGCATATGACGTTAGGGGCCTTGGCAGAGGACCACAGAGTAAATCCACATATACACACTGCACACACACAAAGTGGGTTGCACCACAGAAAGCCGTCCAAAGGCAGAAATGGTGCATGAGAAACAGGTGAAGCTGGAGGGTCACAGAAAAAAGGAAAACAGAGGGAAAATGAGGTAAGAAGAGAGGAAACGGTACTTTGAATAGAAGAACAGAGTTGGGTAAACGGCTGATTTATCCGGGCAGGTTAATACCAGGCCAGACAGTGCCTCAGACAGCACACTGCCATCAGGAAGTCATGTAATATTTAGAATCCTGCCAATGAAAGTCATTCTCCTGCTGCTGGGCTTCTGGCTAAAATAGAAATGTATATTTCCCCTCCTACCCCACCCTTTTCTCACCCCCTAAGAGCACAAGAACCGAGAGAGACCAACTTTCTACCATCCACATCCCAGACTCCGTCTATCTACCCCTCTCTCCTGGGCTGCCTCCCCAGGAGAACAGTCTGAAACATTCAGGTTTTTATGCAGGTTCATTTCAACTGAACTGCTGCAGTCCCTGCTGAATTTGTCTAAATGGTTTAAAGAATTTTAGTACACCAAGAAAAAAAGTTAAATCACATTTCATTGAAAATCAACATTTTAATATAATTTAATGATTCCCTATTTCTGCTTTCCTACACTTTCTGTATCTGGAAGTAAACATTGTAAACACTACAGGGAAATGAGGAACAGCCTGTCAAAGCTGAGTTATCTGAGAGGGTCACTGAGAAGTCACTTTTTTTCTTGTAGCTGAGCTCTCTGCTGTTTGGGTACAAGAGGAGAGGAGTCTATCATTTACAGACTGTATGGGGGTAAGGATGCCACATTGGAGGCAGTCTAAATAAAACTTCCAACTAGTTAAGGAAACATCCTCAGATGCTGCCACAGGAGGCTAATTTTGGGCTCTGGGGCACTGGGAGACAAACTATATAAACTATATAAACTGGGAGGGGGAAGTAAATAATATGAAGACAAGCGTTATGCCTCCCTTGCACTACGTAGCCCTATCCAGATCCAGCTTCAAGCATACACTCGGCTGCAGTAATTTACGAGGCAGCTCGTTAATGTTGGGTGATTTGCACTGCTCGTTTGCTCCCGCTCATCTCTACCAAATGATACCATCTTCTACCTCTAATCTTCTAACTCTAATCCCCCATTCTCAAAGCACCTCCATCCCCCACCCTCTTCTTGTTTCCTCGACTCCCACCATTCTTCCTCTCCTACCCTTCCACATTTTGCTTTCTCTCCCCTCCTCCTCCTCCTCCCCCGCCCTCCTCTACTCAATCTCTGTGTCTTGTCAGGTTTGCGTGGGTGAGTTTTGAGATGGGGGAGCAGACAGAGATAGGAGCGGAGCCATCCTACAGAAGGGTGTGTGTGCGTGCGTGTGTGTGTTCAATATGACATCTATCCAGATCAAAAAAGACTAAAAGAAGTCTGGTTTGACTCTGAAGGCTTTATGTGCCCTTGTAGTTACTTTTCCACTGCCCCCTACTGAGAGAGAATGAGAGCAAGCCAAAAAAAGAGAAAGATTTTCTCTCAAAACTTGCAGAGGGGAGAAAGCTCAGCAATCCTGGGGAGACACAGTGGCAGAGAGAAATAAAGACCGAACGGTGGGATGAGGGGTGGGGGTCAGACCAGTGCAGGAGGCAAAAGAGAAAAGAAAAAGAAGACATAAAGGAAGACACAGATGAAAACAATGTTCATAACAGAGATTGTTATTGACAATTAGGGAAACAAATGCCATTGTTTTTATCCATAATAAAATACCTCTGAGGCTCCCAGAGCTTGACTATTCACTTCAACTACTAAACTGATTCGACCACACTGGCCCAATACTTTATCTTTATCTTATATCTCTTCCACAAACAGTGCTCAGTCTTTTCATCCCTAACCCACAGAGAAATCAGCCTGTCTCAGACCAGATGCAGCTAACACCCTCAGATAGACAGATTTTCACAATGAAAATTGCCAATTATAGAAATTGCAATCAGAGCTGTTGGTTTGTATGTTGATGAGTGGTAGCTGGTTAAAGGGGAATTGAGATCGATATCTGACTGAATGCAGAGTGAATGACTCTGGCCCCATATTACTAGGGCTTCCATACCCACTCTTCTTTGCTCTTCTCCTCTATGTCGAACGCACACTTTACCTATCTTCCCCCCTTACCTCTATCCTCTCCTTCCCTGTCTCATCTTTCCCTCTATGACACGTCCAAGTGATCGTGTCGGGATGTCAGCCCTCATCCACGGCTAATTGGGGCTCAGAGGAGTAATCAGGGCAGGACAAATCGGACAGTTCTGGTCATTAGCTGTGACCAGTGTTCTCTGGGAAGCTGGGAGATGCGTGCACTCTTCTGCCATCACGCCTGAGCCTGCATAGTGACATGGGCAGACCCGTGGCTTGACATGAGTGGGGACACAGAGATTAGCACAGAGAAGCCCAGACATAGTCTGGAAGCATCCTCTGCTTTCTCAGACACACAGGCAAGTAAACATAAATAAGCCTGGTTGGTGACACCATGCACAGGGACTCTCTTATTATCTAATATAGAAGAAGCAGCAAAAGACTGCTGAAGAAAAGGCTCATCAAGTACAACAGAGAGGGTAATATCAAATCAGAACCATGGTTTGCTGCAATACTCTTAAACAGGCTGTCAGATCCATTTTAATCACTTGCATTAACGGCAAAGGGCTCAGACATTTGTTTCCTGCTCTGGTTAGTGAGCCAGTTCTCTGTGTCTTTCGAGCTTGGCAGAGGAAATATAGTAGGAATAGTAGAATAACATGTAAAATATTGGTGTCAATAACAATCTTGGAAATCAAAATGTAAACATGTCGATGGCTGCTCCTTCTGAAAGTGGGGCGCATGACTCCAGAGCAAGATGAATGTCAATTTGCCGTACTGGCAGAGCCTTAACCTTTCAGGATAACTGAATTATTTAAGCACCACATACCTGTTGTGGGCCTCTGTTTCTCCATCTGGGTTCAGACTGGTTGGGAGGCTGCATGAGTCTATGGCCACGCACGGCTCTTTGGCCGCAGAGTGAAAATGGCAAGACAAATGCGGCGGGGGATTTGTGATAATTGGCCGTGCTGGTGGGCTAGGCGACGGGCCTAGAGAAAAGGTCGCAGGCACTAAGGAACAGATCAGTCTGCCAGAGGGAGAGGAGGCACTGTGTGTCTCTGGGGTTTCGCTCAACTTCTCTCTCTTTCATTGTATGGGGAGAGAGCGCTCCAGAAGGGGCCATTAATTAAGCACCAGTGTAACCTTCAATTTGTTTAGAGGTCAGAAGCCCCAGTGTCACTGTTTTGGGCGGAGACCAGCTCAGATCTAACTCCATACTTTCTCTTGGAGCGGAAACAGAGGGTAGCAGAGGTCGAGAAGAAAAGTGGTAGCAGTGAGAAAAACATATTAGAATGTTTATGAGTAGAGAGGATTAATGTAGAGGGTTAATGTCAGATGCACTGTGTCTGTGTGACTGCACACAAGGAGGAGGAGAAGTGAAGGAGATGAGGGGAGCCACAGGGACATGGCTCACACCCCGACATGCTCGTGAAGCAGCTGTTCTCCTCATGGCAGAGAGAGTGGGGGCCTGCCAGCAGCAGCATGCTGCTGAGAGCACAGTGGTCTCCCACCATAGCATAGAAACAGAGCGACACAGCCTGATACACATACTTGAAGACAACCATGTGCACACACTAAGAGATATACAGGCACACACTCACATTGCATATACTGACATCAATTCTCCTGCCAGTCCAGTGTTGAGGTTTGGAGTTGAGCGGTAATGTCAGGTGGTGGAGTCAAATTCATATGCTACAAATTTGATCTCATACTCTGTAGAGGTGCATTTCCATTTGATACAAACAACAGCCTGCATAGCTAAAGGCAATTATATTTCTACTGCCTCCGTTTGCCCCGAGGTTGTAGACAGCCAGTCAAAACCTCGCCAGGTTTTCCTGCCTCTCTACCCTCTCAGTGAAATCAACAGAACGGTGCCCAGGCTCATCCATGATTTATCTCAGTGAAATATTCATTATGTAGCCTTGCATAGTCTGGATGTATCTGATGTGAATCTGGATCTGACAGCTCTGCTCCGTCATCACACATCACCTGAGCCACTCTGAATCCGGCACCTGTCTCCCAGTGCTCAACACAGAGGCAACTAAACTGATCCGAATGAATAGAGGACTCTGCTAGATATAAAGAATCCATCTGTCTGCTTTTAGCCTGCAGGCATGTCCACTCTGGGCCTGTAGCTACTGTATCCTGCTTGCACACCGACCTATGACGGATCACGGCAGCAAAGGAGTCTACTCAACTTTTCCCATTCAATTAGCTAGAGAGAGAGAAGAGAGGAGTTGGTCCTGAAGAGTGAGACATGATGAGTACATGTGTTGGGCTCTAAGCATGAACTGCTGACAGCACTGGCCAGGTGTATTGATCTTTGGAGATTGGTGAGCTTGTTATGAGAGGTGAATAGCATAGGTTCAAAGGTACTGGGTGGGTTTTTGATAAATCAACACAGCCAAAAAAAAAAAAAAAAAAAGGTTAAAAAAAGGCTATGATGTGGTGAACAGAGAGAAAGAGAGAGGAGTAGGTTTCAGCACCATGGACAGCACTGCAGAGCCAACACTGCTCAGAGTTCTCTTTAATCACAGAGTTATCACTCTGCCTGTCCAATTAAGTAACCTTTGAATTATTCCATAAATTAAAATAGCTGAAATACTGTCTATAATAGTGCTGGAATGATCACAGGGACAACAGTTACAACTCATCTTCCTACATAACACTAATTCAAGTGGTTCCAAAGTCATTATACTCTGAAGGACTAATGTTATAAGAAAAATGTAACTGCAGTGAATGACGATATTAATAATGTATTCATGTGAGACAGAGACTAGAGCACAGTGGCCCAAGCTGAGGAAGGTAAGAGGGAGAAAGTGATAGCTGTGAAGAAACAAGGTCGTCAGCATTCCCTCCTTGCCTTACTAGTCATTTCATTATCTCATCCCTCTCTCCTCCTCTTTAAAGTAGGAAAAAGCGGGAGAAGCTATTGACCCCTCTCTGTGTTCGTGGCAGGCAGCAGGACAAATGAAGTTTCCCCTCAGACCCCCTCCGTATTAATATCATAATTATCCCCACCTCTGTGCCCCCGTCGGCCAGCGCAAACTCCACTGTCTGATTTGATGGAGAGGCACAGGCGGGGAATTACATTCGATTAGCACTAAACAAGAGAAGGGGACATGAAGCGATAGAAAATCAGTGCCACCAGGACAGGCGAGATCCTTTGTGTCAATGAGTGTGTGTGTCTGTCTGACTCTGTATGTGTGTGTGTGTGTGTCACGACAGCTTGTGGCTGTACGCAGTACTAAACTCATTCAGGTATGCCTTTAAGTATCTGGTTATGCACACTCCAGATGTAACTGACAGCATTTAAAGAGGGGATACAAAATGTTAAGATGTTTATGATGGCTTGGGGACTTTGTGAGTATGGTTCCTGTCTGCAGCATTGAAAATATACCACAGTAGGACACAGAGCCCCCCCCCCCCCCTTTTTAACCAGATCCACTGAAATGGGAACTTTTTTTGAGTGACAAACCACACAGTCTGCTCTGGGCAGCTCTCTGTCTCAGCAGCAATTTGGATTCATTGTTTGCAACCCCAGATAACTGCGGTGGTACTTTTCTTCAGTCTCAGCCATTTGCGGGGATGGGCCAGACATTTTAAAGTGGTCTAATGCCATAGAGAGGTGGAGGTAGTGTGGCGGGGATGAGCAGATTGAGAGTGAGAGGTGAAAAGAACAAAAGAAAATGAATGGCGTGAGAGAAGACCCCCCTCGCAGGTCTTCATTCCTGTCCCCTGTCTCATTACCCAGGCTTTGACTCAATAAAGAGTGGATAAAGAGTGGATAAAGAGGCACACACCCACAGACTAATGCACCCCCCTCCCTAAAACACCTTTCACCAACCCTACTCTGTCTGTCTTTCTCGCTTCTTGCTTTCTTGCAGTGTCACACACATATCCAAAAATACACACATATACACACTGTCCCCTTTCTCCCTATTCTGCTGTATGTTTTTTTTTTTTGCTTCAAATCTTTAAATCCATCTTTCTCTCCAGCTCTCCCTTCAGAGTGTTTTTTTAGCCTAACTTTTTAAAAGTTGTGTCCATCTCACACACTCTCTCTCTCCCTCTCATTCACAGTCTATCTTTACCCCTCTACCCTCTCTGTCCTCTATGTTCCCTCCCTGTCAGTGCTGTGTAATAGGAGTTATTTTCATCCCTGTCTCTCCGTGACTGTGGCCGCTGGATGGCTGAATATTTACATTTTTCACTCACTGGTGACCTTTCCCTGTTGCCGCTCTGGGAGCTCCAGTCTCCTTGCTGCTCTGCTGTTGACAGACTACTGCCTGCAAATCTCATATGGACACATCAAATGGTACACAGGGAGTCAGGGACAGAGGGTTCAAAGACTGGAGAAAGGTGGAAAAAGAGAGAGAGAGGGAGAATGAGAGAGAGACTGTCGTAACAGCAGGGCTGAATGTCAGTTGTCTGACTGAAAATGGTTTGAAGAGACAGAGGTACTGAAGCTCTGTCTGCACCTGGAGAGATATGGACTGAGGTGGTATAATCTTTTACCTCTGGTGTCATCGTGATTGTGGTTTCCTGTCAGCACAGATGGTCTGCAATAAACTGCCTGAAAAGAGATGTAAATCTGGGGTCTCAGGAATGCTCAGTGCCAAAGAAAATACTTGGTTGTAAATAAATGTTTTTTGCCGGGCAGCAGAAGGTACTTTTTTTTTTCTGAATGAGTGGATGTGTTAGCTGCACACCAGAGCCTTATGAGTCATGTTAGGAGATCTGCTGAGCAGCGTGAGAGGAGGAGAGGTGAGGGCCAAGGATTTTCACTAACCAGTTGTTCTTAGCTGATGCTCTGCAGTAACCGGAAAGTAAAGTTGAGTCAGTGAACTCTTCAAAGTTTGATGAGTGTTTATGAGCGTGAATCCTTAAACTGGCAGAGAGAGTGAGGGTGAAAACGAAGGCTGTACTGTAGTTTTAAAAAGCAAGTGACCCGGTGTGACCCCAGCTCTCTGTGTTATTCACTCTCTGCACATTGTGTACACATGTTTCTGAATGTCTCCACGCCTCTTTGTGTTGCTGTGTGTCCCTGACTCTCCCTTGAACTGTGGCTATGTTTCATCCACCAGTCATGCTCCTTTTGGTCTGAATACGACTTCAAGGATAAATTCACATTTTTAAAGTCTGTCTTAAAAGAATACCCACGTGCCCAAATGTATGTTAAAATAGATGGCAGTCACTAAAAAAAATATTTTTCTGCCTCTGTGTGCTGGCCCTGAAGAGATCACTTCCTATTGCGATTCCATGTAAGTGATGGCAAACAAAATCCACAGCCATTGTTCTGTGCTAAAATGCATTTTGAAGTTCAGCTGAAGCTAATATGAGGATTCAGCGATCTGAATTAGTCAAGTCAAGTGGGTATTTTCAAAAGTTATTATTTCTACACTGCAGCTCAGCAAGAAAACACTGTGGAAACACAAAGAGGGAGCTTCATACCAAAAAGAATGTAACTTTAGTTGATACCCATTTGATATGACTAACGACTGAAGCCTCATATTCGTTTCAGCTGGAGATCAGAATGCATTTTTGCATAGAATGACGTCTGTGGTTTGATTTTTTTTCCATGCTAGTATGGACAGAGGGAATAATTACAGCAGCCAGCGTACACATGAGAATGTAAGTAATGTATTAAGAGAGACAGATTCTCCTAATGCCACCACACAATGACTCTAGAAAATCAGCACAAGATTTCCCAGTTTGCAAAGGGAAGCAGGTTAAGGGTAACATGCAGCCTTATTAAAGAGAACAAGTATGCATAGCACTGTGTCTCGTGTTATTTCAAGAGTCAGCTTGATATATTCTATATATCATTTCATTGTTTTTCGTGCTTCCATTACTTAGCAATTGTAATAATGTACTGTACCTCTAATGAATTGGAAAATATATTTAAGTGAAAATAACCTGAGTGGCTTAGCTGATTGAACACAGAAGAGACAGGAGGAGACATGCTTTTTGTCTGCTGGTGTTGTTATTACTGCCCGTGACACACACAGTGCCAACAGAGAGCGAGAGAGAAATAAACAGTTGTTGTTTGAAAGCTTTTGTTTGCTGTGGGAACACTCTAATTATTTTGATTAGTATTTAAGCATTGTTGAGGCCAGTTTTTCTCTTTTGTCTTTTCCCTACCAGTCTGCTCTCTTCTTTTGCTAACAGACATTGCAAAGAGGGGGTTGGTTAGACTACAAATGGATTTGTCTTTTCAGTCTATTCAGTACAGCAGAGATGTTGTGACTGGACAATTCTTGTCTTCAGAAATTGAACTAGCGGCAAAGTAGCCAAAGTATATTTACCCCAAAGATGTTTTTTCTTCACACATTTTATACTAGAATATACTGCGTGCAAGACATAGAACTATAGATAGATAGATGGATAGATAGATGATTGAAAGACAAAAATAGCAGCAGCTCCACACACTGCTGTGCTTTGTGTGAGTGCTTTATGCTCCCTTAATATTGTGTGTGTGTGAATGGTTGTACGTATCAGGCACCTTCCAACAATAATGGCTGCCATGCTAAACGAGAATGATGAGATGTATTCCGGAGGTGATCAAAGGACTACTATTTACAACCACTCTCAGCCTGTGGACTTGACGACCCACTGTAAGCACACTATACTGTACAGGGAACCTCTTCCATCATGCTTTTACTGCCCATCACTGCAGCTGTTAGACAGGGGAGATGGCAAAGCTTTTAGCAGACTGAGATACCGTCCTGTTGCTGGACGGCGTGTATGGGCAATGCCATCAGAAAAGTGAATGACTGGGAAAGATAAGGGAAATGGAGGCTAGGGAGAGAAAAGAGAAGAAAGAGAGGGAGGGGGAGGGGAGAATGGGGGGTGGGGGGATAGGTTGATGTCTGCCTGCTGGCTGTCAAAGGAAAATGCTTCGGTTAAATGGAAACTGATATCATGCAACTCATTCAAGTTCTTCTGGATAGGCTGGGAGAGTTTGAGAGTGAAACTTAAGTGTGGTAAACTGTAAAGGAGGAAAAGAGGAGTTCTTACCTGGAGTAGCCAGTAGCACCTACGGTGGAAGGTGGGGATGATGGAGGAGTGGACGTAGCAGCCATACAGACACTGGGAGGAAGTGAGATAGCAGAGGAAGAGAGAAAGAGGGACAGAAAGAGGGGACATTACACTATGGTAAAGTACAGACAAAAGGCTGACCTCGCTGCTGACCGTGACAGCTGTGACCTTTGAACCCCTGACCTCTTCCCTCCTAATGATAACTCCCATGTGGACCTGCTGGCAGATGGTCAAACTATTGTTCTTTGAAACAAAGACAGTGACCTGGAGGGAGAAAGTGGATGGGGTTAACCAGTGAACACCTCCACACTGTCCTAGCATCACCATATGACTACTTCCTTCCTTTCCTTTCCTTCCTTCTTTCTGCTCTTCCCACTTTTATCCTGTCCTGTCTGGAGAGCACCCCTGACAGAATGATTCAGGTGCTGCTTACTACAACCCCCACCCCCAACCCCACCCCACCCCAGCACATAACTAAAGCACAGTGTTATTAATATCCTTATCGTAAACAGATAATATTGTGCCTGGGGGCTCGTTACCGTGGAGAGAGCTAGGCAGGGCTGATAACGCCTCACGGTATCTGGCCGAGGGGCCAGGAGACATTTTTCACCAGCCAGCAGCAGAAAAAAATGCAAGGAAGAATGGTGTAGCAAGGAACAGGAGCAAGGCAGCACTTATCCTCCACCCGTCCTCCCTCACCCTTAATCCTTCTCTGAAAGGCCCATGGCCCTGGCTCCCAGGTGACCCAGAGGGATGGCTAGCCTGCTTTTGCTTGTTTACAGCATCAACAAGAGTCTACAGCAGTCTACCCCACGCCCCCACTCCCACCTTCACCTCGGCTGGGAAATATTGGAAAAAAATTGCTCTTAAGTTAGGAAGCTTGGCTCTTACAGGAATAAATCAAACAAGCAGGTCGGGAGGGTTGAGCTCAACTCCGTTCCACTTTGGTGTAACTGTTTGTTTAGAAATCGGGAGAAATCACAGCTGGTGCGACATATACACTGTCTGTACACAGTCATGTACAGACATGCACACACATATACTGACACAACTTCATTATTCAGCAGATGTGTGTTCAATAATAAGCTTGCTTTCCTTGGGCTCTATAGATGTGAGTGGGTGGTGGGGAAGGGGGCAGCAGTGGGGGGAAGGGGAGGGTGGCCAGGCATGGGGACGTTGGGCTCCACTGCTTGGAGGACAATGTGATAAACAGGCGCCTTGAAATGTGTTATGTGCTCATCTCTAAAACCTAGTTAAAAAAGAGCAGGGCCTGCAGTCAGTCTGTATAAACACTCATCTGCCAACATCAAACTGTCTGATTAATTATACCAGAGTGCCACTGCACAGCTAAACGACTGGGCACATGGTGAGAGACACATTACATGGCTAAAAAAAAAACAAAAAAACAAACATATCACACAGACACACAAACATGGGAATGTGGCTGTGTGTGCGTCCAACACATTCACACATACAGACATCCTATGACCAATTCGAACACAACAAAAGTCACATTGCCCTCGACCGTTTCTCCAGGTGTTCCATTGTTCCAATCACATCTATTGTGAACTGATTTCAATACCACCGAACTCTGCGTGTGAGAGTTTGCGATAGTGAAGGCATGCAGACTTCCTCTTCTTATTATTTTTTTGCTGTACTCTCATCCATTACAGCTGTCTGAAATAGGATGTATGCCTCCTCCCACTCCCATAGCTCTGTTATCCATTACTCCACGCTGGCAACGGGCAGACACTTCCTCCCACTCCCACAGTGCATTGAACATCACATTACTACAGTCAA
Organism: Lates japonicus; assembly: GCA_033238685.1. Classification (NCBI taxonomy): domain Eukaryota; kingdom Metazoa; phylum Chordata; class Actinopteri; family Centropomidae; genus Lates; species Lates japonicus. The sequence goes on along the minus strand of BRZM01001330.1, from coordinate 98,619 downwards.
CTACAACTGCTACCAGCTCACATATTTCTACTGTGCAGTTTTCGGAGTATTTATGTCATAAACTTTACTTTGTACTCTTTTTAGGAATTAGACAGTTATGATGCAATACGTTACATTTGTCTATACAGCATTTCACTGTTTATGCATTTCACTACTGTCATGTGTTGCAATACTTGTGTGAAAGGTGCTTACAAACAGAAATGCTAGCATTCTGTCTATTCAATATTTGACTTTAAATTTCAACACAGACGCTGAAACAACAGTAACTCATTCACATTCATTTTCACTGCACACAGAGAAAATGGCAGACTTTTAAATGCTGCATGTGCGCAAAAAAAATCTTGCTGTCTTGTTAATTCTGATTACGGAGAGTGTATTGATATATCATGGTTAATACTGCTCTAGCCTAAAGCACTTGGCCCACTGAGAGAGGGTTGTGGTGTGGCTGCGTGCACTTGGATGAGGCTATGGCAGGCTTCTAAGGATTGACAGGTGGGCCGGTGCAACAGGCCTCTGTGACTAGGGCGACTGGGGAGTGAATAAATTAGCCCCCAGGCTGCTTTCCTCTCCCTCTGTTTACTCCATTTCTCAACCACACAAATCAGTGTGCCAGACAAACAAGCAGCTTAAAGCATAACACAACTGTTGCACCTGTCAGTGCGGATATACAGTAGGCATCAAACACATTTGCATACACTTGTAGGTTTGTGCACCCTCACATAACACTCCCATCATCCCACTCACACACACACATGCAGAATTAGAAAATGAACACATGACTACACCCACTCATAAACACATAAGTATTCACACAAGCACAGGCACATGCTGTTACACGTTATGCACACTTACACAGACAATCACAATAGACCATGACAGAAAGGCAGGCCAAGATACTTTTGAGAGCACCAGCACGCCCACACACACAAAGCTCATCATACTTGAGCGCTTATCAGTAATTCAAGACGCATATCAGTTACTGGTGTTTCTGCTGCTCTCTGCATGCTGAGCGTCTGGGTGACAAAGTGACGGCAGCAGAACCATTATTTGCTGTCTTTGGGCTGTGACAGATGACAGCACATCACAGGGAAAGCAATTAAACCATAATTATACACACATACACACATATCCTCTCATAAAAAGTGTAGTTTGCCAATGTGTAATTTTGAAGAGCTTTTGCACACTGACACAAACACAGCGAAACAAACACATAGGTGTGCATGTGCGTACACACGCATTCGCATGTGTTAATGTATTATTGGTGTACTGATGTGTTGGGGGAGGGGGTTGCTACTGAGACACAATAGAAGAATGATACACAACAGTTAATAGAAGTATTCACAAGCAGCGTGTCCATAATGTATTCATGTGCTGTCACTGAGGACAGCAGGAATAAAGAGTTACAGCGACGTGTGTCCTCCAAAGTCAGACACTGATGCAGCAAATTCATTTGGTGTTGTCACTCAAGCAAGCGGCCAAGGCGATGAAACGGTAGCTTGGCCCAATGAGAGGGCATTATTGCCCGCCCTGAACACGCCCCCCCCTTGGGGTGTTAAAAAACGGTCCTGAGTGGAGCGGGATTGCAGTTCACACAGGGCAAGCAGGGCAGACATCCCAGTGATAAACAGTTCAGCCTAAATAAAGCCTTCAGATATAAAGGCAGGGCCACCAGCGGTTACCTGTCCTGCCTCTGGAGGCCACCGCTGCCCCTGGCCTGCCTGTTGCCCTGGCGACACCTCACTTACATTCATCCATCACGGCTGACAGGTGTCAGGCACAGCGAGAGATGGGTTAGTAAAAATGCAAAGTCTGTGAAGGCAAAAGTGGCAAGCAGACACACAGTTATAGTGAGACTGAGAGAGAGGGGGAAACTCTCTCATTAGACCATAATGATGTGTGAAGACAGTCCTAATCAGAGCGTGGCACCTTATTTATGTTGGCAATTTGCTGTTTTCCTGCAGTGATGCAAACGTCTTACTGTCAGAGGCTGCCACACATTTGTCTGTGTGCTGGATTGTCAGTCCAGCTGGGAGGAGCACACATGCACACACACTCACTTGCTCACACACAGAAATATGAGCATGCATGGACAACCTGCTTGGCATTTTGTTCAAAAACTCAGTCGTCCTGATTTTTAAAAATTACATTCTGCCCTTCCCCCAGTTTCCATCTATCATGTCGCGCTAACTCTTTCAAGGATAGTGTTACTACTGACTCATGTATGACTCGAGTGTCCTCTAATGATTTCTCAGCTAACATTTGTTCCCACATATCATCACTCTAGATATGAATAATCTACAGTTGGATCTCATATAAATTTCTCAGCTCTCACTGTATTGAGTGACTGGCTTCACTCTATTATAAAGTTGTTGACATGGACATCCACCTGGTAAAGTCACTTCAGGCTCACTGCTTCATTAGAGGGAATGTATCATTTTGTGTGTGTGTACTTCTGTTTGTGTGCACGTTTGCATATGTCTATTCACATGGATGCCTGGGGCAGGTGATTCAGCCTGGGGCGCAGCAGCATAAATAGAGCTCAAGCAGCAGCCAATCAGGCAGTACTATCAAACCCTATCCGTGGAGGGAACGCAAAATCCATACTCAATAGAGATTCATGGACCATGCAAGATTCAAGCTACCTTGGCCATTGACAGCATCCATGATGACTATTGATCAACCAACGATTTCTGGCTCTATATAGACGTGATTAGATGACTTACGGCTGAAAAGTGCCACTTCCAGTTTGGAGGATGAGCTCATTTTCAACAGATACCGTAATGCTCTGCATTTCACCTGCTGTCTTTACAGTCAGCCGCTCTGCTCTGCTCTCTCCCAATCGTTCAGTGGGAATCAAATTATCTGTAGTGTCTGGTTGGGTGGCACCATGCCCAGAATGCCCATAATATACAGTATCTCTTTTGCATTTTGGATACGGAGAGAAATGCATAGCTCCTGTATGTTACTGGAACAATGACTGTGGCTTTTATCCCAGCTACTCCTTTCTCTATTAAGATTCCTCTCTTTCTTTATACCCCTTTAAATAAGCCACTACTTGTAAAGTTGTAGCAGTATAATTCTTCAGTGCATCTGAAGACTTAAGCAATGGTTGATGAGACATTATACATAATAAATCAAAAGAGGCTTAGATTTATCTCCCCGGTCCTCTCCGTTGGACCAGCTGCAGCCTCTAAATCAGTCAAAACTGAACGGGCTACAAAATGAATTGGCAGGCTGTACCCGAGCTGAAGAAAAAAAAGAAAGAAAAGAAAAACAAACCTAAATTCCTCAACAAAGCAAAACAAATGATGCTCTGGAAAAATGCATGTGTTATGGAAATGATCGACTCTAAAAATAGCATACCCATTGTAAAATAAACACAAACAGTTGATAAACAGGCCCTGAAGAGGAGAATTAATTAGCCATGCTGGACGCGTAAACACAGCTATACATCAAGTTCAAGAGGAAAACAATAACACGGCTGAGGCAGTTAGAGAGAACCCCCTGACCACTTGCCACACTGAAAGCCCTGACTCCCTCTGGCCTCATTCCTGAAGCCAAGGAAGACAAGAACAAATTCAAGACAAAAGAGAGAAAATACATTTTAGGAAGGAAAACTGTGGTGATGAAGTCTGGTATAGGTGGCATACATCGGGCAGAGGGAGGGATGAGAGACAGAAGGCAGACAGGAAGAGCCGGGAGACAGGAAAGACAGACGAGGGGATGTGGGGTTTACAGCCGCACTTTTGTATCTGCCAGAGGAAGCTCATGCACATGCCCATGCACGTCTGTCTCCCTGACTGAAGACACGGTGTCTGTTGATGCTAATGCTAGCCAGCTGGGCTCACGGCCAAAGGCATTAAGTGGAATCGAATTCCACCAAACTAGCTTTAATCAGCAGGTTTTTAAGGTTAGAATTACTCTCCCTCTCCTCCAGCCCGCTGGCCAAGGTTAAAGCAGACACAGGCAGGGGCTGGGCTCAGCTAATGGGATGGAAGGGTGGCATGGGGCCTACGGCATGCCACCATACACCAACACACATACACGCTCACGCACAAACCAAACACACCTAGGCAAAAACACAGCTAAGCAACTTCAGTGAATGCCAAGTCACACCGGCAGATAACAGTAATGGGCATACAGCTACACATATAGAAATACAGTTTTACCTGTGTGTGACTACACTGTACACAAATATAAGTGCACTGGCACATTGTGACACAAGCTGCAAACAAACTCCAAACAGCCAGCCCACAAGTAAAATTAATCATCATCATTCAAGCAACATTCCTTTATATTACAAACTATTAGTATCCAGCCTAGGTAAAAAGTAAAAAGATGTATGGGTTTTATAGATTTTACAATCTGTATCTGCGAAACAAATAAAGGAAGGAATAAACATACAGATAAACACATAAAATAAACAAACCTTGGCTAGTTTTTGTCCAGTAACTGTAGCTACAGCTGTTCTGAAGGCAATGCCACATAAAGGCCTATTCACTTAAAAGTAAGCCTAACAAGAATGTTGCAAACCTTAACACAAACAAAAGAGGTGAAACGCCTGGACCAGTGAATATGTCAGGATGTTTTTTTTATACTTCACAAAGAGCCAGTAGAGGCCTTGCCTTGACCTCAGCCTACAACAGCAGTCAACACATTGATGCCTGTCAACAAAGGAAAGCTCAGTAAACCTTGCAGCTCTTCTGTCAGCTTCTCAAAAGTCAAACTGTGTTTCTATAGTACCCACAGTATGAGTAGTGGCCTGAACAGCAACGGTAGCAAATGCTGTCTTTCCACTGTACCTCACTCGAGCTTTCATTTTTCTTATCTGCCTCTTCTCCTCGCCTCACTTTGCTCCACATATAAGACAGTGGCCTTACTTTGGAGATGTACTACAGATTAAATTAGCTCAAGTCAAGTCTTTGTTTTTGAAATGCTAATAGGCTGACTTGCAAATTTGTATTTGAACTCACTGCATCTTGATAGAAAAGAAAAGAAAAAAGAAAGAAAAATAGCCTCAGTTAAACGTCTATGTGAGGAGATCAGCAAATTATACTAATGTGAAGGATGACAGGTTACAAATGGATGTTAAGTGTATGTGTAAGAGGTAAAATGGCAAATGGAAAGCGGTCATTATCTAAAGACACCACTTCCTTATCACCTAACCTTTGAGCTGACCTCTAGATTACCTGTCTAGAACAGACATGTAAAAAATGTCTTGCAGCAAAAAGAGTAATGAGCATCTGTTTGCATTACGAGCCCGGAGCAATCAACTACGACAGGCACTTCATTCCATTAAAAATGGAGTAATGGATACAGCTCTCCAATTGGGCCACAGTTTAAAGACACAAAGTCAGAGGTCAGGTTTTAGCTGTCACTTTGAGTGGGTGGGAAACAGCTGAGTCTAAGACAACTTTCCTGTACGTGGTCTCTCCATCATGCTTAGTCGAACCCAAATGTATGTGCTGGAGCGTGGCCAAAGGGATATCAACACAGAACATGGATATGTGTTTCCTTGTGCCTCTGAAGGAGACATGGACAGAGGGGGAAGCAAGTTTCAGGTACAGTATGTATTAGGCAAACAGTAAAATAAAAAAATCTCTCAAAGAACAAAACAAAACAAACAAACAAAAAATTGATCGGCCTGCGAAATTTTTTCCTGACACTGTCCTCAAAAGCTGGGCGCCTACTTGGCCCTCAAGGCACTTCCTCTATTTGAAATTTAAAAATGAATTAATAAAAGTATCACATGGCGAGACTGCTGCTGCTTAATAAACATAGATGGCATTGTTTGAGTCTGTATGACCGCCCATTAACCTTCCCTTGTGTTAGCTGAGGTAAGGATAAAAGTGCCACTGTGTGGAGAAGGGGAGCATGTCCTCTGAATTAATGAGAGCAAACCATCCAACCCTCTGTTTTCCCTTAAAATACGCACACACATACACGCATACGCACACCCAACAGAGACCTGCTGAAGATGACATCACAGGCTCAGCTTCCCTGCCGTGGGTTACGCCAGGCAGACATGCTGCCTAATTGTAAGAGAGAGCTCAGATTTGTAATGCTGCACAGTTCTGTTAAGGCTGATTAGCGGAGGCTCACGCCTTCTCCCCCTGCCGTGATCTATAGGCACTCCAAATTTCCAATATCTCCAGTGTGAGCAAGGAAGAGCTGAGAGAGACTGTAAATCATGACAAGTCCTACTGAGCGGAGGAGAGAAAAAAAGGATAGATGGATGGAGAGAGAGGGAGTGAGCGACAGAGAGAGATATTCAGCTTGTATGGAAACATGAAGGAAGAGAGGGATGGAGAAAATTATTGAGGGAACGAGGTGACAGGAGAGGGAGTAGTGCACATATAGAGCAGAGAGGAGCACACATCAGGGAGACATGTGAGAGTTAGGGAGGAAAGAAGAGAGGAGAGGAGATATGATTACCAAGGAAACAGCAAGAAAAAAAAAATCCTGCCGGGGAGGAAGAGACAGAGAGTGTGGAGCAGACAAAGAGGAGAAAGAGCATGGGGGGAAGAAAGGGAGTGGGAGGACAGAGAGACACAGAGAGAGAGACAGAGAGAGGAGAGGATAGAATGAATGCTAACAGGGAGCCCAAACCCAGTACTGAGGCTTTATCCTTCACAGGCGGAGGAGCAACAATCGCAAACACATTTTCTCTCGCCCTGGCCCTAAGAGAGATAAAAAAGCAATTTGTATTCTATTCCTATTCAGCGTCGCTAGGCCTGTTTCTCTGCCTGCATATTTGTAAACACAGCTTTGTCAGAGTAGCTTAATCTTCCCAACACAAACACAGACTACAGGAAGGAGGGGCGAGAAAAGGGTGTGGAGGGGTGAGGAGGGCAGGAACAGTGATGAGGGGAGAGGAGGGCAAAAAAGGATGAGTTAGAAAGAGAGAGGAAGGGTGAGGAAGGGTAAGAGGGTGAGGAGGTTTGAGCAGCAACAGAGGGTCATGTGAGAGGCTGGGGCAGGGCATCGAGGATCAGAACTTGTTTCCGTCTCTGCTGCCACGGGGATGCCCCAGTGTCAAACTCTGAAAGTCCCAGTGTGGCACGTACAAACACACACACACACTCCACTGGTTGACCCATTCCCCCCACCCTGTCATCGTCTCTACCCACTGGCCAAAAGTCCAACAGGCCGAATTACTGACAGAAGCAAAAGAGCAAGCATCAAATCATTCCTCATCATATGGCCTGGATGAGACAGATGGAAGAGGTGGGCCCTTGTGCTTCCTCAACTGTCACCATGCCTCTATTTAGTGCTTATTCTGCACATTTCACCTGTCATGGAGCTTACAGGCATGCCCCTCCAGGTTTCAGGGGAACCAAAGTCCACGTCCTGCACAGGCCAAATCACACAGCCATGTAAAAGCACCAACACATCACTGCGACTGACTATACGTTAAAGCAGAGAGGCTGAAATAGAGGGAGGGAGTGAGAGAGAGGGAGGGAGAGAAAGAGGAGACTTGGAAGTGGCGATCGTCTGGGTGCACATTCGCTCACAGAGGCGTGAAATTAGGCAGAGCGACACCTGCCAATACGCATTGCATTAAAGCGCTCTAGGTTCACCCCACTCTTTGGCCTTCCATATCACTGCTCTGTATCTCTCTCTCATTCTATTTCTCCATACTCTGAGATCTCTTTATTATGGCCCACAGTGCCCAATTAAAGCCCCCCCCCCCCCCAACACTGCGGCGAAGATGGTCCTCCACTTTAAGAGCATGGCAGCAACCTTCATCAGCATCTGTGTGCTTCTTTTTCCATCCTCACCCTCCTCAAAACCTCCATAACCCCGGCAGCACGCAGCACACCCAATTTGGACAGCCAGACTCAGCGGCGGGGATTAGTAGGATTGAGAACAATGACAGTAATGACATCGGTCATGGAGGTACTATGGAAACAGCAGCAATCTAACCCAGGCTGTATATGCTGCCTCCTATGTCATATCCCCTGTGCAGAGCTGTGACTTCAACAACAAATCGACCGCCTGAATTTAAAATAATAATAATAATCCTGGCCATGGAGCTGTTTCCTGTTAACACATACCCTTGAGTTTGGGCCTATCAGGGGGTATAGGTCAACAGCATTACACTGAAAACAGAAATGTGTTTTGGAGCTGTCAGCTAGACAGATAACCAGACTCAGTCAGTGAAGCACATACAGTGCAGTATTGACAAAATGTTGCTAGAGTGCCAAGCTAACTTTATTCTTCATTCACTGCTGCCATGGTTCCAACAAGTGTTGACCCAAGACGGCATTTCCTTTGTGGAATATTAATCTGTCTGTGTTCCACTGTAGATGAGCGTATAGCCAAAAAACTTTAACTTTGCTAATGCTCATACTTCTGACTTTACGTGTGTGGGGAGACAGAGAGCCCTGCAGACAGACACGCAGCCAAACACACAAAAGACAGATTTGGGGAGACGGGGATTGCCACAAACAGACAGAGAGACAAGCAAAGAAAGACAGGGAGAGCTGCAGACACACAGCAGGCAGATGGAGGAGCCTGAGAGCCCCCGGGCAGCCCTGTGATGAAGACAGTGGGGAACGCAACTGAAGGCGTCCATGTTATGTTCGGATTGTGATGAGGGTAAGGGGAAGGAAGGGGGGAGGGGGTGGTGGCTGGTTATGAGGGTGGGGTAGGCAGACAAGAGAGAGGGAGTAAAAAAGAAAAGAGAGAGGGGGAAAAAATCAGCCAGTGAGCCAAAAAGAGGGAAAGGAAAGCAAATGAAAAGTGACACTTTAATTCAGAGGGCTTCTTCTGCCTGAGTTATTATGAGATGTTTGTAAGCTGGCTTGTTCATGCATCTCCCCTGGCCTCGTGCCTGGCTCCCTCTCACTGAGGAGACCTGTGGCGCTAACCTGTCTTTATCTGAGCTGCACAGCAGGGGACAGCACTCTGCCACCATCCTCTGCTTTGATCCTCCCACTTCCACCATAGCTGCCTCACTGCCTTTCCCCTCTTTCTCCCTCCCTTATTCCCTCCTCCACGTTTCGCTCATATGCAAAATGTCTCTCTATGTCCTGTTGCTCCTTTGATATGGCCAAAATCCTCCATACTCCCTCCACTCTTAATTAATTGCAACTACTCTAATCTAGTAGGCGAAGCTTTAGCTTTGGCTTCACAGAAACACTTCTGGACACAGCGGTGCACCAGTGCTACATATGAAGATAGCCACTAAGAGAAGAGAGAGAGAGGCGGAGAAAATACATTAAATAGAGTGAATGTGCGCAGACAAGAAAGAGATGCACACAGAAATAAGAAATAGCAAGGGAAAGACAGGGCAAGAGTGAAAGGCTCATGGAAACAAACACAGGGAGAAAGAAAAATGGGACTGAGACTGAAATGATTTGACATTCTGGACGGGCAAAGCTTGGTGTTTGAAGATGGGAGCCTGACCAGGGTATGAGATTTCAACTGTAGGAGAAGGGAGGCCATGAGGACTGTTTTCAGCTGGGGCGGCAGCTAGGGAGCAGACAGATAAAGGAGACGGACAGATAAGGACGGCAGACAAATAGAGGAAGGGAATTATAGGCGCACACAGATACATGGGCTAAAATGTACCTGAAGCACAAGACAGGTAACAACCTGGCAGCCAAAACAGACAAGCATGGAGGAGGGAGGGGCCTGAATGTAGCAAATTCAATCAGGCAGAGGGATGCACACACACATATACAAATACAAGTACAGCCAGACAGACAAAAACATGGATAGATACACTGTATGAATACACAAAGGGGGTGTGATGAGAAATGTAACAGTAAAGCAGAAAGGGAAAAAGGACCCAGAGCAAAGTCAAAGTGAGAATAAAAGAGATAGAGAGAGAGGGGGTAAGAGACACAGACACAGAGATGGTGGTGGGGGGCTAGTAAGTTGGAGTGCTGACAGGTCTCCAGAGGTTGTAATATATAGCATCGTTTCAATCTCTCAACAGCAACTACAGCCCTCCTTTTTCATATCCTTCCACAGTCTGAGGACAGAGAGATACTTCTGTCCTTCGGAGCCAAATCAGCGTTCAAGATGATATAATGTGCTCATTTTTTGACATTATATCCCCAAATCTGGATGGTTATTTGTGGCTGGGTGTGCTCACCGTTCCCATTCTCTCCTGAAATCTCAAGGTTACTAATGGTAAAGGATGGATATAAAATGCCAGCGTCAAACATGTTTCTATGTTTGTCTTGTACTGTTTCCCCTCTCCCAGAGAAGTTCGAGACCAATGGTTGATTTATTTGCTGCATGCACCATTAATCCTGCGACCATGCATGCCTCTGCTGAATAATTGATCTCTGTGCTACTGTAACTAAATCCGTCAAAACAATGACAGCCCACCTCCTATTCTATCCTTTTACTTCCTCTTTACCTCTCTCCCCACCATCACCCTCTCCTACCTCCTTAACACTCAAGCTGTTCTTAAAAAAATAAATCTAGTACAGTCCTCTCGCAGATTTCTGCCCAGGAGAAATGGGAGAGGGAAGGGTTAGGGTTAGTTGGAGTGGTGTTTTATCACCACAGTTAGGTGTGTGGTGCTGGTGTTCGACCACCAGAGGGAGTTTCCCTCTGAGTGTGTATAAGGATTCAGAGAGGGAGCCCGGCCACTTGCCCAAATACACAAAACAAAATATAAAGATGTAGTTGACAGGGTACTCTGACAATGCCAACACCTCCACTCTAGAGTCCTGGCAGCCAACTGAGTCGGGGCTGAGAGCAGCAGTGACCTCCTAAGGTGATCAGCTCTCAGCTCTCTGTCTAGACCTCAACAAACAGCTGCTGGGTCTGGAGCAGAAGGGGAACAATGACCCTTAATTTATGTCCACCACCACCTCTCCCTCCCCACTTCTTATTCCTGTCTCTTTGACTTGTTTTTGCATACTGCATTTAAAGTAATAAGTACAGTATCTCCTTGAATGCCACAGTGCTATAAATCAGAGGAAAATAGACCTGTCATCTTAGTAAACAATGCATGGAACCAGTTATCATTAAAAACAAAAGAGTTCTGGAGGAGGCCTAGCCATGCATACGGATGAGGATGGGACCAATCTCCTTGGCTCGCCCTAAGCTACTGGCCTCCACTGGAGGTACACATACACACGCACATGCACACACAACACACACCTGAGAAAACAGAAGGAGGGCACACATAAACAGCTTCATTTTCTTATTTTAAGACGTCTAATGTTATCTTTGTTGCATATATATAGCTATTACAGAAGCTGTTTTGGATGAAGCTTTTGCACAAAACTGAGACTAGAGGTGTGTTTACTAATGTCCACACATCGAAAAAGTAAAATGTAAATGGCAAAGGAGCTGTTGTAACATGCAATACATTGACTTTTGAAAGGCAAAAAGAGAATTGTGTCTTTGACTTTTCAAAGTACAACACAATGTGCAGTTATGCAGGTGAACTGAATCCTGAAGACACTGAAAGATGTTGATTTCCTCAGACCTCAATGCACGGATAACGGCTTCACAAATAACAGTTTGATTATGATATTTACGCTGTGTAATGACTTCTTATGACAAATAGCGTACGATCACGGAGTCATTCAATCATAACATGTTGGTCGAAGTGACATTACTAAGATTTAGGTCAGTGCTTGGAAAATGAGCTCCGGATTCGATTGCAGAGACGACATTGTTCAATGTCACGACAGTGCCATGAAAATTTAGCATCATTTGTTATGTAGTGCCATCAATGTTTATGACAGGCAATCCATCGTCAAGTAAGCTGTATGTCAACCTTTATGTCAGCTTTATGACACATGGATCGCATGAAATGTCATGAAATGTCATCTCTATGTTCCAGGGCTCCAGAGCACATGTGATGGATACAATGCTCAGAGAGAAAATCACAGTCTTTAACACGTGTTTGCAGAGCAGGTTTGATACCCTTCATGTTAATCGGGCGCCAATGTTTCTGTGCCCCTGTGTAAGGTGGCAGGCGGATGGCTCCCGGCAGCGATTTGCATGCAAAGCTGCATATCCTCCTTCCATAGCAGGGGCCCCTCAGGTGTAACTGAGTGGAGGTTCCTAGTGGCACTCTGCCCTCTCTCTGCCTAAATGAGATTGGGCTGGAGTCCCCCTCATCTCTGTGTGCACACCTCCCCTCGCTTTTCCAAAGGGAGCACAGACACAGACACTGGAGCGAGATATAGAGGTCAGCAACACAGAGACTGAAAAAGATAGAAAAAGAAAAAGAGAGGGAGAGAGAGTCTGGTCTTTAGTCAAGAGACTTGGACTAACATTTACCCAGCTGCTGATTTCACGACCCAGAATGAACACCGCAGTCAGAGTTTTAGATGATTCCTCCTCTAGATGATGATGACAGTAATGGAGACAGTCTCCTCCTAGAGCAAGAAGTTACTCTAAAGATGTCACAGTTTGAGAGCAATTGCTACAGCCCATTAGCTCCTTGAAAACAAGGTGTATCCCTAAGTGATACTTGATGAGAATGAAGATGGCCATACATCTGTCTATACTGTACCTACAAACAGGCCTCTAGCACTAGTTGTGCTGTACAGTAATAGGCTTCGGTGTGAGGCCTGTAAAGTGCTGCGACTGCATTTTTAGAGTGGGTAGAATTGCAGTGCTACAGAGTTTGTAAAGGGGAATCTTTGAGGAGATGGAAAAAAAAAATCTGTGCAAAGTAGTCTCTGTCTCAAGTCTTCTTTAAGTCGAACGCAGGTTGTTATCTGTCAGGGAGAGCTGAGAGATGCTCTCTTATCAACGCACACACACTATAGGCACACACAGACTTAATTAAAGTTCCGTTTCCATCTGATGAACATGGTTGGGCTGTGTTGTCTGTCTCTGCCTTCTGATAAATTCATTCTGCCTGCCAGATATGAGCCAGCTGAGCTGTGCATGTCAGCCTCTGTCTGCAGCTGCCATCCTTCAGATACACTTGGTGACAGAGGGGTCCAGCATGTCCTCTGTGGGCTACATGAGGACTGACATGTTCCAAAGGCTCCTCCCACCGCCAACCCCCTCCTCCTCAAGAGGCCCCAGTGCTGCTGCCCTGTCTCATTATGTGGGCGAGATGTTTGGGGGTCTCTCTGTGCCATCCTGTTGCACTGTCAGCAAGCATAATGCCTCTCAGTGGGCGCCTAGCCACTGCAGCACACAGTTTGTTTCTGTTTGTGTGTCTGTCAGTATATGTGGACGGTCTCCTCATCCACAGAATTCCTTTCTTCTCATGCTGGATTCTTTTCACACAGCTCAAAGACAAGGGAGGGAAGGGGGTGGCTATTATAGTCCAGAGGGTGTCCACACTAATGCAAGATTCAAATGTCACTCAATTTTCCACTGACCGGTATAAATACAATACCTAGATTTGTCTATGTGTCTTTTCAATTTGTGCCCATTCCTGAGGGTAAAATTTAATTTAGTAGGGATATTGACACAACCAGATGACAGTGGGGCGTTGGGGAGCGCTAGTGAGAGTTGCCATCCAGCACGCAGATTAATAAAAGCCTGTGCAAAGATCTGCAGGATGACAAACAGCGAGAACCAGACGGCACAAAACAAAAGCAAAACAATCAACTTCTTGAAAAGGCTTAAATGACATTTAATATATTTACTGGCAAACATAAACATAAATTGACACCGGGAGGCTGAGGGGAGTGAATACAATATCTCTGATTGCTATTACTGGCATAAGCAATGACAGCGTGCACTAGATTGGAGTGGTATATTGAATTTCATGTACTTTGAAATGGAGTCTGAAATGTGAGATTTGTCTTTTGCCTCTGAATAGCTCTCACCATACCCCCCCTCTCATTCTCTCTCATTTGGAGACTGGCACATTCAGTTAACTAATGTGCAGTATATGGCAATGCTACACTATTACCCCATTCTCTCAACTGCCTGTCGAAAGGATGGAACATCAGATGTGATTTGGAGATGCTTTCTTCTTGTTTCCGTTTCACATCAGAAACATACCTGCTGGGAAGATTTTCTCTCTATAAATTTCCCCTATCTGCTGCTGAAATGCTATTCATCTCATTATGGTTGATTGGGATCCTCATTACATTAGAGAGTGCACACAAACATGTGCGTGCATGTGTGTTTTCATGCATGTAAATAAAGACAAGAGATAATGAGCACAGAGAAAGGGAGCAAGAGAGAGAGAGAGATAGAGAAAGGGAGAGGGGGAATGAGAATGAGGGAGGGAGGAGTGTGTTAATGAGTGTGAGATGTGCTGAGGTCGCTGTGTTTGTTCTGTAATAGTGTGCTGCTGCAGAGCACTGCCACCTCAGGTGGGTGATTAGCAGTAATTATATAATTACACAAAATGTGATAATAAACAGCACAGAGGGAATCAGCTCCATCATCTACTTTGCTACACCTCATATATACACATATACTTATTTTCTCATGTACAAACAAGAACATTTAAAAATACAGTTCTTGCTTTTTAACAAATATACACACCCTCTATTCACACACATTCCTGCACTAACACACACACACACACACACACACACAGAGAGAGACAAACCCATTCGTACCCAGATAATTCTAACCTGATACAAAAAGTAATGGAACACTCACACTTGTCCTCCACTCACACCTGTGAGTAAAAACCGATTTGCTCCCTGACACACAGTAACAGCCAATAAAACAAGTGCTGACTCGCTCCCAAAGGCAGCCGAGGGGAGCGGGGGACAAATGAACACAAACTGGGAGTAAAAAGCTGCTCCCAGGAGGATTTTGCCTTTTCTGTAGTCCTCGTGCTCTTTCCTGCTTGAGTGAGAAACACTATCTGAAAGAGTCCACAATTGTCCATCTCATCCCTGGGCACGCTGCAAAAAGAAACAAGTGTGTAGTAAAAAAAAAAAAAAAAAAAAAAAAAGGAAAACAGATGGGAGATTGTCTGATGCATCCCTCAGCGCTACTAGAGAGCAACTGAAGTGGCCTTTTTATCCTTAGGTCCACAAAGAGTATAAACAACATGTGTATATGTGTGTGCACAGATGCAAGTGTCAACGCTTGTGTCTGTTGGCATGAGTGACCTTCAGCAGGAATACGTGGGTTTACATGCGAGCAGTGGCCAAAAAGAGACAGACACGACGAGAAATATGAGCTATGAGTGAGCTAGGATCCAGACAATCTGGGGCTTGGATGACACTAACAGTGATGATAGGAGTGGTGAGGAACAGGAAAAAACGGGGGAAGAGTGAAGAGGATGGAGGAAGGAGAGGGCAATGTCAGGATCCACAGGAAAAATAAAGGATAGGGAGTGGGAGAACAGCATGGGGTGGAAGCAGGGGATAATTACTGCTAATAAAGCCTAATGGAATTCAGGCCTCACGTCAGGTGCAAGATGATCTGATTACTGCTGGGCGACTGGGGGAAATTGGGAACTGATCCGTTAATCCCGCCATCCCCTTTCGTCTTTCATTCAATGTGGGAATGTGTGTATCTGTATGTGTGTGTGTGTGTGTGTGTGTTCACAATATTGGAGAAGTATGCAAAGTTAGTTTAACACTGTCTTGCAAAAGTGATGCACACAGCAAGCATAGTAATTCAAATATTTCACATTCATAGTTTCAGTGTATATATTTCAATACAGAACTAGAACTCTACAGTGTAACTGCAAATCATATTAGATTTCATATTAGATTTTTTCTTATCATTAATGTGTGTGCTGCTCACTTATTGAGAGTGAGTCTCACGGTGTGCTCTTTGACAGTCACTCGCTGTGACCTGTGGCGTCCCTGATTCACAGCACAGCCCATTACGTTCTCTGCTGAAGTGCATGTAAGTGCCTGAGCATGTATTGTACATCTGTGTGTGTTTATGTGCATGCTGTCTGAACTTTTCAACTGCCTCTTCCTCCCCAAGCTCCCTGCTGATGACTGCTGACCTTGGCTGAATATCACAGTCTGGTGACACAGAGGTCAATGGAAAATGCTGCCTTTCCACATTACAGTGTGGTACAGTGTGTATGTTCTATGTCCATTAGTGTCTCAGTGAGGGAGTGAATGAGGTAGGACATAGGAAAAAGCATTTCTTCAGCGTGAGTGATACTGTATGTAGTGTGATATAATTGTACCTTATATATATAGCACCCCTGCAGAGGTAAGGTGTGTGTGACAAGACAGGAGCTTGTGTTGGCATCTCAGAAAGTTGATGAGTTGGGAGATATGAGTGTTTTTAGGAAGCACATACACATACGCACCTCTAGATCAGTATGCATATACGTGGATGTGAGGGCGAGCATCTTATTATATGAGTGCATACACTCGAAACAATCTCTTCCTCATCTGCAGGAGACCATCTCCAGTCTGCCTCGACTTCTGTGATGTTTCCTGCTCTCATCTGGCTTCAGCCTGGCTGCTGCAGAGAAACTGTTTCAGCATAGTGAGCTGAGAAAGGAGCAGGCGTCATTAGCCTGGGTGGAGATGCCTTTCTCAGCCTTCCTCTATCTCTCCATAGCACCTGCTCCGTCTCCAGATGAGATCAGTAAGGTGGGGCAGTGGAGGGCAAAGGAAGGGTGCAGCACAGGCATGCTTGAAGCGGGAAGGGAGGCAGATGAGGGAGTAGAACAGAGATGGGAAGGAGGAGGGCTGTGCACAGAAGATATCAGCCCGTGCCTTAAACCAGGCTCGAGGCACTTGTAATCATGGTTTGATTTCTTGCTATGCTGCTCCACATACTCAGCTCATTGTAATGGCTGTTGGGTGTGAACATGGACGTGGCAGCTGCAAGTCAAAGAGATTAGCCATTTACAGAAGGGAAGATGTTTATTTTCAAGTGCTGGGCTTTTAGCATATTTATCAAAATGAACATCCAAGGCAACAGGGAAATAATATCAATCCAATCCCTGAGAGAAAATCTGCTTCCCACATTTAAAAAAAGATACCCACAGTGTAGTCAAGTTTAAAAGAAACATTACCATGATGCATGTTAAGTCGTGGCCTTCCCAATGTGAAATGCCACGATCAGTAAATCATAACATTTTGAACAGCACTGACAATAACAGGAGGCGTACAACAAAGCCTTTTCCTTAATCATATACTGTTGCCTTTCAACAGTTAAAGAACCAAGAGTGTTTTTCACCACCACCAATAAGATGAAAGGCCTATATGAATCTTTATTTTTAACGTAATAGCATCCTGACCTTGTGTTATAGGAGAGAAAATACACTTCACACCAGACAGCATACATGAGAATGTTCTTTTCACTGCTTTTTTTTTCTCTATTTTACTCGGCACATGAAACTGTTGACCCTTCCCATGCCCTGTATTATAAGCTTGATAATAATATTATCTCGGAGTAACACACTAATGCTCACTTTAATCTGTTTGCAGTTGTAACACAGTAACCTTTCTGAGAGGTGTTTTTTCCATAGCAGTCTATTTTACCAGTAACACCTTAAGTCCCTATACAACTGGTCAGGCTCTGTTTGTCCGTGCTACGTAAGGCCTTTACAGGTTCACATAGTGTGTAAAAAGGTTTTTATTGCAGGCCAATCTGAGAGCTTGTTGTGTTTTTACAGAGTATCATCTCTGCTTGTTGGTGTGAGGGTGGGATAACATATTGGATGTTTATTAGACCTGGAGTCAATGCCCCGGCCAGAGCAGTGCTATAAAACTACCCTCTCTAGCTGGCCAGTAGAGGCAGTCAACTGGGCTGCTAGCCTGCTCAGGCCAGATGCCACTGGGCTGCTAGGAGCACTCCTGTCCCCTGTTCCCCATTACCACCAGGTCGTCCTGGAAAGGTCTAAGAGTCACTCAGACAGAGGAGATGTTTGCTTTGTTTACTGTAATATGTGACCTCCACCGGTACATACTGGTCTCTCTGTGAATTACTGTAGTGTAACACATACTATATAAACATCTGTGCATGCAGTAGCTGGCTATTTGCCAGAGCCAAATTCAGCAGCACCCTACTGCAACAGCCTGGCAGAGCAGGTAGTGTAGGACTGAAATCTGGGATCCTCTCGCCCATTTATTTTGGGCTTCTTCAATTTTTAAAGCGGAACCAAAGCATTGGCCAGAAACACTTAAGGGAGACCCCTGCAGCAACATGAGAGATGAGTCTGGCTGAAACACTCACAAACACAATAGCACACACACGTCACGTCAAGACCTGGGCAGTGAGGTGAAATGCTGGGTGCTTAGGTTCTGATGGACGCGGCCAGTCCCTTTCTCATCGATCTCTTCCTCAGACCATTTAGCACCTCTGCTACTCTGGGGGCCGTGGCCACAGCTGTGTCTGTTTGGTCCTACAGCGCCAGCTTTACCCTGGCACGCCTGGCAGGAGGATCATGAAAGACAAAATATCAGTCTGCATTTGGGCAGTGTCTGAGGCACTTTCAGGGAATTGTGGCCGTGTTATGGAGCCGAGGGGAACCAGCCCCGTCTTTATTGCTCTTTAATCAGAGCAGTGCAGGCTGGGTAAAGATCAATGATCTCTGAGTGTTAGCATTGACTGGGGCCTACAGCTCCCAATCAAGGGCCCCTCTCCCACCTAATGTTACATTTAATGAGCCAATTAGTCCACAATGGCGTGGCCGGCATCTTAAACTGTTGTTTACTCTGCATTCATTATTAATATCTCATAGTTAGGTATGAATAAAATTAAAAGGAGCGGCGAGACCATTAGCTCCCCATGGTGGATGCTTATTAAGATAGGATGCTTTGTTATCTGAGCAAGGGGTGGGGTGGTAATTGTTCGTGGTGGGCAGGATATGCTGGTTCAGTAGCAAGAGTGGTGTGATTTATACAACCTTGGGAGATGTTGTTGCATGTGTGTATGAGAGATGGAGTGGTGTGGTTTGCTCTAATGCCTGTGAGAGAAGAACAACAGCCTGCATCCAGTGGTGTCAGATGCTTCTTTAGCGCCCTCATAAACACTCTTTCTGCTCTTGCCCTCCACTCCTTACCCTCTTTCTTCCTCCCTCTTAACACACACCTCTGGGGGTATGCAAAGTAGTTTTTATCTCCCCTTTCTGTCATTTCGTCTCTCCTGTTTATTGTATTGTATCTTTGTGTTGTTTTGTTTTTCTTGCTCTTTCTACTGCCTTTCGATTTCACGCAGAATGGGAGATAAAAAGCTACTAAGTGTTCGGGGCAGGTGTGCTTTAGGAACCTGTTGTAACGCAGGGGAAAACCATTGATCATTCCGTAAAACTGGAGGCGAGTCAAAATCAAACACCTCCAACTATCATCGTTAGCACTCCTGTCCTGCACCCTTGCTTTGGCAAGGCTGGATGTGTATACTGTTTTTTGTTTTTTTTGTTTTTTCAGCCTGTTTGGCTGTTCCTCATGACGAAGATAGAGTGAGAGTGTGTATATGGAGGCTGGAGAAGCAAAAAAATAAATCAAAAAATCAATAAAACATTAAAATCGCTTCAGTCAACAGAGCAAGACCCAGCTGCATCCAGCAGCTCTTTCGCCCAGAAAGATTCTCTGCTGCTTCTTGTTGATGGGAGTGACTCCAGATATTCAGCTGGGAAAGCTTGGTACACACCTCAGAGGATTTCATTTGGTGGAGAAAAGAGACAATATCCAATATGAACAGTAAGAGACATATTACAGACATTTTTTGGATATGATATAGAGGTTACTGTCCCGAGGCATGGTACTTATGACCAATCAGTACAATTCTTTGTGAGAATTCATGAAATTAAATGATCAGAGAGCCAATTTTGAATGCCTCTTACTGTCCCCAAGGCAAGTGGGTTGACAGATACTGGCTGAAAGGAATAGTCATTAAATTATAACAGAAATCTGCTGAAAAGCTACATTACAAATGGTAACATTTGTGTGTTAAAGTCTTCTTTACCCATAGTCCATTCCCTCATTCTTCTATTCATCTATGGGCTCCAGTCAGAAAGCAACAGGGTAAGCCTTTTTGGTTCCACTGCTCCTCGCCACTGAAGCAGTGCATAATAACTCATAGCCAACATCGTGCTGGAACGCGGCAGCAATTGCTTTCAAGCTCCCACTTAAAATAGTCCCGGTGACAAGCCTGCTGCTTTAAATAAGCGCCTCAGCCTGTCTGGAGAGGCTCCTTAATCCCAGTGGTGAGAGACACTCCAACAGGAAGACACTGGGGTGAAAAAACACTCCTGCACCGGAGAGACTGGAACAATTTACAGCAGGTGACTATGGGAAGCAGGATTCACCGGCAGGGCGAGATAGAGGGAACGGCGGCGAGCGCGTGGGGGGTGTGGAGAAGTGGAAAAGGAATATACATGGAATGGAAATGAGACAGCTTACCTACAAATACCTCGGTGCCCGCACCCCCTAAAAATACATCCTTTAGGGGCACTCCAGCACAAATTTACATTTTAAAAATGGAGCTGCTCAAAACAGAAAAAAAGGCTGAAAATACCAGCACAGACAAATAAAAATATACAAGTCCAGGAGGCGGCATTAAGGTCTAAATATCTACAGTCAGTGCTTTTTCAGTTTCTGTTTCTGGACATTACTTGTACTTGTGCTCTCTGGCCTCTGATGTCTCTGCCAGGCTGGAGTGTGAGCCACGCTCAGTCCCAGCTAGGTGATGTAATCTTGGGCCACAGAGGGACACGAGGGGGCTATGACGTCACCAAGCACCTCATAGCACCTTGCTAACATCTCCCCACCACACGCACACACACAAGCTCTCCTCTGAGAACAGTGTGTCCAGCACACAGAGGGAACGTTATGGCTTGTCTTCCCTCACTCACAATTTTTTTTTCTTCCCCTCTCTCATTGCCTCCATGTCCCAAAATCTCATTTTTTTCCACTCCCAGCCTCTGTCCCCTTTCTCCCCCACTTTTCTTGCTCTCTCTCTCTGCCACCCTATCACTTCCTTCCTCCTTCCCTCCCCTCCTCACGCTGCTACCCTCACTCCCTCTATACCTGAGGCTCTTGTTCTTTTATAGCAAATTGAACCTTTCACTCTGAAAGAAATAATTACTCTCTGGAGAGAAAGGGGACTGCCGTGGAATGCTGATATGACACACAATGTCACCTTGCCACTCAGGAGCTGCCTGCACACCCGGGGGGGGGGGGGGTAGGGAAAGAGCGGGTCAGGGAGTAGGAAGGGTGAGGAGGGTTATAGAATAAAAGTAACAGGAAAGTAACAGAAAGAGAAAAAGAAAAAGCATGGGTGAGGGAAGGGGGGAGTGAGAGGAAACACTGCCTGCTTTGCAAAAAAGAAAACAGGAGATGGAGGGAGTGAAACCACAAAGAAGACAGGAAGTTATAGCAGGTAATAAGTCACAGGGAATGAGGGAAGGAGTGACCAAAAAATATAATAGATGAAAATGAGAGGGAGGAGACTGACTGAGAGGACTGACAGTGGTATGTGGAACTGTAAAGTAGAAGTGAAAGAAGAAGACAAGAGACGATACGTGATAAGAATGAAGTAAGTAAACATACAGGGCAAAGAGAGAGAGCAAGGTGGTGGTGGAGTTTTGGGGTCAGAATAAGAGAGCAGGAGTGAAAGATAAAGAGAGGGACGGGCAGAGTGTGACAGCACTAGCCCTTACTGGGGTTAAACCAGGGATGGATCCATCTTCATCCACTGGCATTTGTGAGCTGGAGGAGCAGGAGCAGCGAGAGCCGTGAGCCGGTTCGCTGCCATTTCCACTTATTACCCATCATGCCTTTCAGCAAAGTGGCCATGCGGTCATGCTCTGGCCCCTGGGAAGCTAAACGGCCCTCTGTGGGCTGAAGGGCAGAGGGGACAGAGTGGAAGGATGAGAGAAAAGGATAGGGGGGAAGCATAAGGGTTTTGGACCCTGTAATACTGTCAGAGGCTCTCAGACTAAGCCAAGGGCTGGATCCAGACTTACTGTGGCTAAATCCAAGCTGGATCAACTGCCAGAAGTTTCTGCCAGTGTTAATTTCGTCAGCGAGGGCTATCGCAAAAAATGAAGCTCTTAACAAGGTTTCAACATTCTGTTCACCAGCTAGTCACTAACTGTGTCTGTCTGCTGTTTTGTGATGAGCAGGTAGTGCACAGTGGGTTTTTCAAGCCATTGAAAACAGCTGCAGGTAATAACAATGCTATGAACAGTTAGAGTGACCAAAATGGTAAAGTTGTGAGCCAGACAGCCGAACAATGAGCTGAAAGTTGCTATTCAAGTTTGGGAAAGTCAAGGGAGGCGGCAGATTTGTGTGATACTTCTCTGTAGGTTCATCACTACGAGACCCCTTTCACATTGTCACACTGTCATTTGATACATTGTTATTATAAATTATCAATCATATCTGCTTAAAAGATAGATGTGTTTCAGTTGGTTTGATGTTTCATGTAGACCTACCCTCATATGAATGATTCAAAGTCCCTGGACATCACTGTATTATTAAATGCACTGTCACATTTTGGCTATTGTTAAAATGTCATCAAAGAAAATCTTGAGACAAAACTAAAACTATCTGAGTCATTTTCTTCTATTGATTATGGGTCTGAATTAAATGGTGATTTCCTATTAGTCAAACAGCAGAGCGCTTCATCAAAGAGCAACATCTTTCTTCATACCTCTAGACAGTGAAATTATACATGTGGGTCCAGTGGTGGAAGTGCAGTTATGTTAACATGGTTAATGATGAATGGAGAAAGATGTCTAGTAGGTATGTTAGTGGATATGTGTAATTACCAATCTTAGCTGGTATACAGCAACATCAAGCTGTGCGTAAACAATACAAAAGGATTTAATACTGCCATTGTAGTCACTGTATAATATATGCAGGGAACCAATTGAACCAAGAACACCATTAATCTCTTGTGTCTATCTGAAGTCATGGTTGTTGAAAATTTACAAAAATACAGCACATGTTTTTAAGACAGAAGAATAGAACAAAAATATATATTTATATGACACTATAGCATCTACACACCTTTGATAACAGCTAACCTCCACCACCTCTTCCACCGCGGGTTTGTAAATGAGGGGTCATTTTAATATCTGCTCGGTGCCTTCTGAATAATGGGCAAATATTACTCAAGGTCACAACTCATTTGTCAGGCTGTGAGTTGAAGGTATGGCCCAGTGCACTATACACATTCAGCTTTTTATTCTGCTGATAAAACCCACAGCAGCTTTATACACAAGCAGTTAAAAATGGAAGAACAATAGGCATTGGTAAGATAGAGGTATGTGGCAGAGAGTGGTGGAGCACAGCATGGAAGACAATAATTTGCAGGAAGGATTTGGGGCGAAGAGGAACGGGCTTAGGCTTGGACCAAATTGGAGAAATCCAATCAGCTTATTGCCCACTGATGTATAACAGAATGCCAAAGGTGGCAGGAAGGAGTACTCAGAGGATAAATCATGTTGCCTCTGCCTCCACGACAGCTTTAGCCAGTGACGCCCAAAAGAGGCTGCGGATCAAACAGGAGCTGTGGATGACTTCATCCAAATGTCACACACACAGTACTACAAACACCTCGTGTCTCTCTGGGCAAGCATTATTTGATCCTGGGAGACAGGGCTCCCAGGCCAAAAACATGACAACTAGTCTCATATCTAAGACAGTGACGATAAGACAGCTTCACAAGTCTATCTATAATACATGGAATAGTAAAAACAGATACAGAGGGCACCACTACTATGTCATACCACAGCTATATTATTAATCATAGGGGGTTTGCAGTTTATCATCATACAATCAAACGGTTACAGTGTTTCCACACTGTGTGTGTTTGCAGCCCCACAACCCTGGTCTTAGGTTATTAAACTTATAGCCCCCAGCATGCATCTCCAGCTAAGATGCTTCCAACCCGGCTAAAGACTTTTATCTTTCCCCAGCAGGCATGGCACCTCCGTGATGCTTTCAATTTTCTGCTCTGTGCTTCTGTGTTTTACAGGGCCTGTGCAAAGGTTCCAGACTGACTGGCTGGGTTGACTCTGCCTCCCCGCCTTTCCGGTGCGGCAGCGTTGGGTGACATCAAGGCCATTTTGCCAACCAGGGATGAACTGGCATCAGCCGGCCAACCACAGAACAACGTCACCCGTCCACATGTGAAGACATCATGTCTCGCGACACGCTGGCAACACATGCAGCGCCTCACATACAAAGAGTAATCATATTGCCAGCGCCAGGCTGTGGTGACAGTTGCTTTGTTCAGAATATTACGGGTCTTTTTATATGTCCATCCTTTGCTCTGAACAAAGCAGATTTTCATTGGCACAGTCAGTGAGTTCTGCTGACAGTCTTTGTTTTTGTTCCAGTCTCCCAGAAAATGGGTTATAAATCTGAATGAAAATGAAATTCCATTCTAAAACCAAGCCTTAAAAATCCGTAATTACCTGTACAGACAGATGGATGGGAATAAGTAAACCACCACCACGTACAGTCAGAGCATCTAGGCACAGGGAGGAGCCTGGGTCTGGCTTTTTATGTTAAACAGCTAACAATGAATACCAGGTAAAAGTCACATCTTTATTTCTGGAATGTCTTGTTTGCCTCATTTCATGCATTAATTAAGCTCTGTGTGTAATAGTGAAGAGACAATTCAATAACAACCTCTGACATATAGTTTGTCATAGTAAAATTATGGACAGTAGCTGTAGCCTGTATAGCGCCAACCCAGATAAGATTTATTACATCCTCTAAGCACATGAAGTCTCTTTGCAAGCTGTATTTGTAAATGTTGTTGGTTGATTGAGTATGGAATACAGATGGGATGACCAAATAAATAATAGGTGTTCTCTTGTGAGCATCCATCATCTATTGAGCACATTTCCCACATGACCCCCATCTCCCCTGCATGCAGCCTCAGTTGTTTTTGCTGCCTTGGCACTCATGGATCCAAATCAATCATTACTTGGATTGAAAACTTCCAACTTGGCTTTTTCAGGTGGTGTAAATGCAAGGCTGATGGGGAGGTAACTCAATATGAGGATTTAAAACGACTGTTATGATGGTCCGGCTGCCTCAGCCCCTGCACTGAAGGTGAGACAGATGTCCCAGGACCCCAGGTGTCTCTCCCCTGGCGTGCGGTGATTGTCTGCCCTCTTCATGCATTTGTATCTGGTCAGAGAGACCGGAAGCAAAGGGGTGTTCAGGACCCTGTCAAATCTCTCAAACCTGGGGCTTCTCACACTATTAAATCAAATCCCATAGGGGTATGAGGCAAGTATTGAAGAACCAGCTCTGAAAAGGCTTGAATAGTGAGAAGAGGTTTTTCCTGTGCAGGGAGTATGTGTGATGCATTACATCTCTACCCAGCACCCATAGCTCACCGCTTTAGCTGATTCTTGAAAGATATTGCTTATAAAAGAGATGACTCCAGGCGACGCCAAGTTCTTGTAGTTTTATTACACCTTGGGGCTACAGCGGCTCGTCTTTTGGAGAGATATACAGGCCCTTTTCATTTTGTATCCTCCGGCCGATATTTGCTGGCTTGTTAAGGCAGAAGCAGCTGAGCGCTTGGAACAGAGTTTGATGCATGGTTTACAACAGGAGTTGGGCCCATAATCAAAGGCCGATCATTACTGACTCCAATAGCCCAGTCTGCATCATGGCTTGATTGATCGCGGTTTAAAAGGTTGTGAAATGCGCATCTGAAGGAAAGAAGGGATGGCAAGCGGAGACGAGGGAGCAGGTAGCAAAACACCAGCCGCAGCACGGAGGAAGGAGGAGGAGAAGAGGAGAGCAGGAGGAGAGAGGGAGAAAACACAAACCTAGATCATCTTTGTACTGAAATTGATGGCCATAGGGATGCTGTAGAAACTTAATCGCGCTTAAGAGGCCGTACTCAAGCACCATAAACACTGTCCCTCGACATAAACAACAAATACTTAGCCAGACTAGGTGTAGCTAATATTCATCTGCTGAGGGTTGTCAGTTTGGTAACTCTTGTTTACTTGCTCTGTGTTTGGATAAAATCAGCACTGCCGGTGAGAAAGAAGGATCAGAGTAAGTGTGACAAGGGTTATGTGTGAATAAGTGAGATCTTGAATGCATGTGTCTGTGTAAAACTGTGAGGGATGTGTGTGAGGAACAGAAGGTCGTCCGCCTATTAAGAGTGTCCTACTACAGTGCTTTATATCATACAAGGTTCGCATAATGCGATCCTCAACTACTACATCGGTATACAAATTATCATAAAGCAATCAATATTCTGCTGCACAAGTGAAGCTAAAACATCGTAGGTCACCACTTGCATAAACCCGTCCGATGAAAACAAAACCTGCTTTTTTGAAACACAAGATTAACAGTACATTACATCTCTCAGAAATACCTCATTCCAGTTTCAGATCTGCTAAAAGTTCAATATCTAGGAAGCGGCACGTGATGTCTGTACCCATATGTTCATGCATAGTAACTGTGCATCACTCCAACCATTCATGTGCAATGAAATTTTCACTGCTATAACATTTAAGTTACAGAACACCGCTTGAGCCGCCTTTCAGGTCAGCTGAAGCCCCAGAGCCCATCAAGCTTCCATGTTCTCCATTACCATACCTCTCTCAGTCAGTAGTGGTAGCTACAGTAGTGAACTAATATATCTGGCAGAAAAAGGCCTGATAATTTCTTTTGCACTTCATTAGACCAATTATTTGGCTTGCTGAGTCATTTGGACCCAGCAAATCAAGTGAGTTGCGATAAACTCAGAGAGCATTATTACTGCACTGTGACTTTTGGATATCAATACAGCCATACGTATAGCTGCATTCGCAGAGACAAAAGTACATCGTGACAGTCGCAACACACCATAACTTGGCATATAAAAGTGTTTAATATAAATTTATGTATGTTGTAATCAGCACCAATTAAAAGTCTGGGGCCAATTTTAGGGAAGATGTAGAAATATCTGGTATCAGGTAGGTCAGGAAAAGAAGAGGAGGGTAAGATAGTATACACATACTGACATCACGCAATATATGCAGGTTGTGCTTACAATACCTGTACACTTTTGGTTGTTGTGTGTTGCCTGTTCGTAATTGTGTATGTGTGAGAAAGATCAACACATACACACAGACTGTAGGCTTCAAGAGAATGCGTAATGATACCTGAGAGAGAGTTATCACTGCATGTGCAACGCATTATGTGTGTACTGCAATGGTGTGAAAGGATCGATGACAGAGGCCAGGTAAACGGAGACTTCTACCGCTGACTCAACACCTTCTTATTACTAAATCATCCATGACAAAACAGCTCCATGCTGGCAAAGGTGTGAGGCAGGCAAGATGAAACAGAAGTCATACATGTCACCTCAGATATATAGTGACAGTGATGGCCCTTACTCCTATAGACTCGAACCATCAATGACACAAAAGCAGGCAACGAGGAATCTATCACCTGAGTGACTACCAAAAGAAAATGCTTGGTGACACAACTCAATAGAGCCTGTAAAATATGAAGCAATCATTCTTTATGCAATATCTGCGCAAGTCAACTATAATAATGAAAATATTTGAGCTACGCTTAAATGGACGTGTTGTGTCTAAGATCTATTTTATTGAACAATCATATCAACATATCAGTTACTGTTTATAAACACCAACAACCCAACCGACTAAAACAAACACACAAACACACACACACACAAAAAGACAAAACAAATTACAGAAATCACTGTTATCCTTTCCATGCTTGTGGGAATTTCTGCTCTTGAAACAACAAGATTGTTTTTGACCCTATTTGGGGCTGGTGTTAGACTGAGCACATGTTGTTTGGATGGTTAGTGCTGAGGAGTATGGTTAGAAGGCAGGACTGCCATTCTTGATGTCATACCGGAAAACCAAAGTTTTAAAATACGTGAGAGGGCGTGATTGTCTGATTGATTTGATACAAGATGCTAAGGATGGAGCTGAAGCAGAGTGTCGGGCGCTGGAGGGAATTGTTCATCCAGGAGTTAAATTGTTTCAGCGATGTAGTAAAAGACTTAATAAATCCTCCCTAAACAGCCTGCAGCAAACTGTGCTTTGTGATGGAGACTCATATAAGACAACAGGCGGAAGACTGAGACGCCATGTGCTGACACACATACAGTATGCCAGAAAATCGAAACCACAAATCAACACCAGATATAAAACACAAAAATACACATCAAACTGCCTTTGCTATTTCAAACAACTTTTTTTTCCCCACACATTTTTTATATTTAACGACAGCCAAGACAGCACTGAAACAGTGCAGTAGCCCTGACGATTGCCTAATTTCCTCACAAGTTTATTTTTCTGCTGAGATTTTCCCTACGAGCCGTGAGCCCGTAAAGTCCTGACAGACAAGGAGCATGCTGATATAAATACTAACACAGCTAAGAGTTTTTCTTCGTTCTCACATGACCTAGACTTAAGGACAAATGACCGCCCCTGATGCTGTGTCCCCTTGAGTCCCTGTGCTAAAAGAGGCCGGGTTAAGGTTAAGAGGACCCCAGCCCACCAACCACCACCAAGCTGCATTTACAAAGCTCAAACTTCTCCTCTCATGAGAAACCTACAGGATGCATTTTTACCTTGAGATAACCTACTTATCACGCACCCGACACGCAGGTATTGTAACACATGTTTTGACTGAGGCGAAAATATGACAAGAAATTAAATGCCCAGAGGGGTTTCAAAAGGGGACATGATGGAGAAAGGTAATCTAATTAGTTTTCAGGTGTCAGTAAAGGATGTTCACACTTCCTGTTTATTATCAGACTGGATTGCGTAGAGGCTCCCAGTGGAGACCATGCTAGGGATTAACATGTCATCACAGAAGGGGGAATACAGAGTTTTGACAGTTACACTGTGAGCCGAGGCTTCATCTAACACCTGCCCCACACCTCCTGGGTCCAGAAGCGCACCTGTTCTGGACACAGTGTGCCTGAGCCATTCCTGGAGCAGTGTTTACACCTGTCCTGGAGTACTCAGCAACACACCGACGGGAGGAAATGATGGGAGCCGGAGGTACCAGGAAAATCAGGAAAGAGGAAGATGCAAAACAAGAAATTGATGGAAATTTCCTGTGGAGAAGCCGGGTGGAGAATGGCAATGCCTGAGCACGCCAGCAGCGCTAAAAGTGTCGAGGTAACATTACGCCGGTGTGACCTTACTTGTAATGCCAGCCTTAATTCACGCAAGTGGAATAA
The DNA here is from genome assembly GCA_033238685.1 of Lates japonicus. NCBI lineage: Eukaryota > Metazoa > Chordata > Actinopteri > Centropomidae > Lates > Lates japonicus. The sequence goes on along the minus strand of BRZM01001330.1, from coordinate 69,576 downwards.
ATGAAGTGGTCAGCTGCGACGTGGTTACCCACTGCAAAGACAAATCCACCGCCGCTCTGAGCTGTGTACATGTATTCATAAAAGTCAGGCTTTATGAGCGGAGCGCCCAGCATCGCCGCTGGCTGGCGTACGAACACATCCTACCACGGTTGTCATGGCTGCGTGAGCTGTTCCATCATTAGGTGCAATAATAATATTGTAGAGTGGGGAGATGTGAAGGTGGAAAATAGACGGAGGGAAAAAAAAGGTAGATGAAAAAAAGGGAAAGGAGGAGGTAAAAATCAAAAGAAGATGAAGGACAAATATGTGAGTAAACTGTTTTTCACATAGTAATCTTTGATATCTTGTAGCTCTGTACATTTCAGAACATACAGCAACACATACCACGAGGATACATCAAGCACTGACGATATGAGGAAAACAACAGGAGTAATTTAATAATATAAGCCGTTTTCAAAACTTGAAGGGTCTTTTCATACAGGGGAAGTTTTCGTTTCAAATCTTAGAGTTTCCATTCATCTTACTTGACCAGCCAGGATATGGGCACAAGCCTTAGTCCAAGGCACTCAGGGATTCCTACAATATGTCCTGTTTATGGCCTTTACTTAAAAATTATCAATACAGAGGTAAGTAGAAATCTTTAGTGAGCATCCTTTCCTAAGCTTGTGTTAGTATTCCAAAATGATTTGTTAGGACGCACGGAACCTCACACTCATTTGAGATGAACTGCTTTATTGCAAATCCCAGTGCTGACACTACACCTGTCATAACCACTCATTACAGTTTAACGATTTGGATGTCCTGACAAACATTAATGATGTCAATGTCATTAGTCAACTGCTACTGTTTTGTCAGTGGAGTTTGACTGACAACAGGTCACCTCTTGATATGTAAGAGCTGACAGTGACATATGGATGCTGAGCCACAAGATGCGACGGTACTGGGATAGAGTGTGTCTAACATGCCAACAACCTGACCACCATGAAGCCTGTTCACCTCCCACTCTCCCCCTGCCCCTGTCCGTCCTCGCTCTGATATGCTGTGATTAATGCCTCGGCTGGTGATGATGACACAATGACTGGCACCACCAAGGGTTCTTCCCACCTCTAGGGAGCCCACAGTGACCTGAAAGACACCTCGACCTCTTTTCCCCTGTTCTCCCCTTCCTCTCCTTCTCTCTCTCCTCCCTTCTTTCTCGCCTCACTGACAGGCCTGAAACCTCGCCCGGCAGAAAGAGCTATGCATTATCCTGACATCACCACTCTATTTATATCACACCGTCCATCACTATCACTTACTCTCCACCCGCCTTCCTCCGCCCGCCTCCAGCGCGTGGAGCTGTAGCCGCCTCATTTCCTGCGGAATAACGCTGCTCTGCAATGGCTCGGAGTCAAAAGTACAGCTCAGGTGAGGGCAGGAACCAACATCATCATTTTTAGACGCCCAGAAACAACGCCCAAACAAAAGCCACCACCTTTGCTGCCTGAGGCCTGGTAGAGTCTCCTCCTCCTTGTAATCCATAATTCCCCACTCTGTAGTGTATTCCTGAAGGCTTGATGCAAGCATTTGCGAGGAGTGTGTCTCTCAAGCAGAGATCTTGAATACATGCATGGGCAGAATAATATTTTAAATTTTGGGCGGTTGCCAGGTAACAGTAGCCTGGAGCAATGGAAAGTTTTTTTTGTCCACCCTTCTTTATTTCCTGGTGAGGAGGATACAAAGCTCTTTTGCTGAATGAGTCAGACGCGTTGTGCATGTTCCCAAATACTCTCCCTTAGGTTATCAAATGCACATTGTATACAGCTTGGTCTTATTTTTTTTTTATTTTACTGTCTCTAAATACACTTTGTCCAAAGTTACTAAGGACCTGGAACACAGGTGCTGGAGCAGTGCTTATAAATCACACATGTCAATAATACCAACCCCATAATTCAGCAGCATGAGGCAGTGTCACCATGTGCAGCTCTGATTTCAAAATTTAAATACATTTCACACAGTAATGTGATGGTCATGGTATAGCTCATCTTCTTCTCTTCCTTCCTTTCTGTGTCTAGATTTTATCACTGAGCACCCTGACACACTGCTTTTACCCAGTCTGTATTTAGCTTGCTGGATCTCAGTGAACCATGGCACCAACCAAACTTCGCAGCCTGTGCCAGGCCCAGCGCCCACGATCCTAAGAGAAACAACTGCACATGAGGATCATCAGAGTCGACCCATGGCTAATAGCAGGAAACAAAAAGGAAGACCTACATTTATCCCTATACCAACCAGGTGGCCTTACATTCCCAAATTGCATAAGCTACATGATCTTTCATCTTTCACTCAGGCGGTTGTTTTCATGCATCTCAAAACGCCTCACCAGCCGCTTTCTCACAAATTGTTCTTAAACAGATGAATACATGGTACATTGCCTATTATTATCATTATTATCACCATCATCGATGCTAAACCCACTACTAAACATGTACTAAAATTTCACAATAGATCTGACTCCATCTGAGCCAGAAGTGCACTTCAAGCCATTTACAGCACCAGTTCTCTGTATAAGTGCCATAATGCTTGTGATCTGATCTCTAATTTATATTGACACTATGAAATTAAACTATTACATCTCACCTCAATGGTAAACACAAACCATATTTGCTCCATAGCCCAAGAGCTCAAGCGCCTATAGAAAAGCCTGTGCTGGTGTGTCCACCCCCTCAGAGAGCACCAAAAAAAAAGAGATTAGTAATGATTGTAAAAGCAGAAATCGATTGACTAAAGCTGCAATACACCTGCTGATCACCGTAAAACATGACAATAACAGACAAATAAGTGCATCTGCTCATACTCAAGGTCATAGCAAGTCCTCGTAGCTGCACTCACTGACTGCTGACATAAATGTCAATACAGAGCTGCTTTCTGTCCTTTCACGTGCGCCAGTCCAGCTAGAAATGCTTTTGAATCTGTTAGTCAGAGTTCGTAGGCTGTCCTCCTACAGTGGACTTTTTTCAACTCACCCAGCAGAGACCGAGATACTGCAAAAGCAACAGATGATGAAGGGTTCTTATGTATGGATAAAGAAAAGAGGTACAAAGGGAGTGTTGAGGAGAAAAGGAGGGGAAAATGGTAAAGTCTGTGGAGTCGAGGAACGGATAGTTAGTTAGAAACCCCTGGCAGCAGAGTGCCATCTTTAAGCCGCTGGGGCCAAAGTGAAGAGCCTAGGAGGCACTGATTACGCAACTGTTCTGCCAAGTCTGGAATCTGAAAGCCTAAAATAAGGCTTTATCACAAAATACAGATGTCTCCAATGAAGACAAAGATACATAACCTTGTACTTGTGTTGAACATCATCTTCCAGGAAGTTGAAGGCAGGGGAGGAAATATTGACAGAAATGTTTTCAGATTATATTCTCAAGACTAAATCAAATATTAGATGGGCCATCTCCTTGAGTGGAGTTAGGATGGAGTCATCGTGAAGGTCATATACTTGCTCCATTAAAGAGGTGGTTAGCGATTACAGCACACTCACCTGCATAGCATAGGGTATAAACCTTGAGGAGTTGATGCTAGTGTAGAGACGGCCCCAGGCAGGAGACCTCACTATACAAAACCCCAGGCCTGCACAGAACAAGGGAGCCTGGGAGAGGGGAACTGAGGGAATTCATGCAGAAGAACTGCCTGCCTGCCCCATCTTTACAGGACAAATTAAAACCACAATGGAATGAAGTCATAAACAGGAAATAATGAATTCAATTATACTTTTTAGTGTTTAGGCTGCTGGTGAGATGTGCTGAGTGGGCACTTTATATGCCAAGACACAGCAGCCGGGCACAGGCTGATGACTATGTTGGTAGCACTGAGCTTTGCTGAGGGCTGCGCAGTGCTGGGACTGCATGTCTGCATGCCCCAGAGCAGTTTAGACCTCGGACAGGGCCTCTATTAGCAAATGAATGACTTAATTGGCCTAAATACACAGGATGCTTGTTGATTATAGGGAGGTTTTTTTTTTCCAGCGAGTGCTTGTACTTCACACAGATGCACAAATACACAAAGTCTATACACAGCAAGATACAACTAAACTAGCACAGAGGCATGCTTTAGCGCATGCAATACTGACAATAACTGTCGTCATCAAATGACAGATAACTCAAGGCTTTGCTGTGCCAGGTTCAAAAGCAGGGCTTCGGCTGTCAACAAAGGATTCTGACAAAGACTTCTGGGACATATTCTCTTTCTTCAGCCTATCTATACTTCTCTCTATCTCCCTCTACCTCCCACCACCTATTTTTCACTCTTTTTCAATCCGCTCGAGCTTGTCCCCTGGCATTACTAACACCTCAGCGGGAGGGAGAATCACAGACAAGAGTCCTGGTGTCCTAGATTCAGCAACACTGGCAGGAGCACCGCACATACTGGCCTGTCCTACTAGCTGCCATATAGGACTCAAAAATCATCCACACATAGCGGCAGCCCAGTTCAAACATAATACGGAAGATCCCACGGGACCCCCAGTCACTGTTCACACTACACACACACACACACACACACACACACACACACACACACACACACACACTACCACACACACTCACACCCTCTTATAGCTGAGGATAAAGAGAATGAAATGTGTTATGGTTAGGATTATTATGTTTGTTATATCAGTAATGCCATCAGCACACTTGTTTTATCTGTGTACAGTGTGTTTGTGTGTGTTAACAGACAATACAAATACAGAAGAAAACACAGAATAGAAGGATAAATATTGAATTTCGAATTTAATATTTGTGGACCCATGGGCAATTAGGACCTAAAATGACGGGGAGTGAGAGAGAGTGACAGGAAGTAAGAACGATAAAGAAAAAAGAGTAGAGAGAGAGAATTTAAGAAAGACATAATGAAAAAGCATCAATAGTATCTCGGAAACAGTGTCCCTCTATGCCCCAGCCCCTGGTGCCACTGCCCACCGCCAGCTCAAAGCCTGATTAAAACCGACAAAGTGTTCCAAATGAAGAAAGAGCTGTTGAGGTCTTAACTGCTGAAGCCTGTCAATTACACTGCCAGAGGAAAGTGTGAGGGAAGAGCAAGAGGCAGTAACACACGCAGTTAGGCATAGTTGGATATAAGATCTCTCACCAGTGTTGGATGACTTGCCGGAAAACATAATGTTTGAGGAGATTTTACTTAGAGAGACTTTTGGGTCGTTACTTTTCCTTCACCCCTAGCCAGTTTTCCTTTTTCGTTTGAGTTGTGTGGATGATTAAAAACAAACAAAAACAACAGGAAGTAAGCACAACCTCATATTTAGGGGTAAATGTCATGTGGTAGATTTCACAGACCAATAACACAGTGTCCTTTTTTGCTACCTCTGTTGCATGTTGCTGTAAGTCATAGAAGCCCCACAGTGATGGCTCAACAGCAAAGCCCTCAATCCTGACAAACTACCTACAGTGTACATCATTGCTAAAATATGATGGTATTCGTGAGGCTACAATCTTGTTTTGTTGGGATGGGAAGAGAAGAAGCCCTAGTCTCCCTGCATCGCTATAGCTGCATCCTCATGCTCCATTCCACCCATTTAAGCTAAATGTCAACTTTCAGGACTTTTTTTCTTTTTGCTTCCTGTAGATGCCATTTGGCGAATAGGGCTGAAAGAAAATGTCAACAGGAAGAAACTACAAAGAGTTTGTTGGTTAGTCAGCTAGGGCTGGAGTGGCTATCGAATGTGTTCTAGAGAAGCGTTTACGTAAGAAGAAAGAATTGAGTGGGAGAGTAAATCCTGAGATAAATGATTCCGATCTGTCTCTAACCCAGGAGCTAAATGATATGAGTAATGAGGGCTGCTATTTGTTATAACAATGTCCTGTACCTAAAACTGAAAGAATACTACATCCAACCAGGAACCTAATACCCTACTACTTCATAAATGTTATTATTATTTAGACATTCATCATTAAGAACTCTAATGATATTCTTCAGTTTTAATTAAATTGAAATGGGTTTTTTGTACTGTGGTGCCAAGTGAACGATCGCAAGACGCTGTGGAAAGGCGCTCAATCATCTACAGCCAGATGGCTGAGGATTAAGAAATAACTGGTGTGCAACCACGTGGGTTGGATGAAAAAGGGGAAGCAAATTTAGGCTATAATATTGTCACTGTCAGACTTCCCGGAACATGGTGTAATACATTGTAGAAAATTCATATCACAACATTTCTGCATCATTTTGACTAATGTGGTGCCTTTGAAGGTTTGTGGTGTAAAACAAAAGATATTACAAACTGTAGACCATTAAAAAAAGGGATATCTAAGCATCTGTTTAATTTATTCATGCTTTCTGCTGTTTTTGTTACTGTCAATTTTTAGCGTTGGTCTGCTGTTCAGCTGTGGAGGAAAGAGATTGGGATGGTGCCGGTGAAAACAACGAACAGATGAGAAAGCGCCTACGCTCATAAACAGAGATCGCCATAGAACAACCATTCTCTCAGCACATGGCAAAAAAAACACAGCTGAGGACAGACAATGAGGCGGAGGAGCCAAATTCACTGGCCATCTGATAACATTAAGCCCACTGAATCCCACCATCATCTCTCCTTTCTTTTCTCGCCTCTACACTCCTTCTCCCGCGCTTCAAGGTCTTTTCTCCTTGTGCAGATGAGTGAAGAAAAGGAGAGGACATTAGGGCAAAGAATAAAAAGGCCAAACAGAAAGGAAGAAGGAAAGAGAGTCAGAAAGATACAAATAAAGAAAAAAGGGACATGACTGAGGGTAAGAGCTAGAGAAAAGACCTTTATTTTCAGACTGCTGGAGGCCCTGGGGCACACATTAAACACTGTGTCAGGCGGTGACCTCACCCCTTTACTACTTATTGGCTTATTCAGAGGGAGGCAGCCACTGTTAATATTTGGCACAACCACTGCAAGGAGGTGTAAGATCACAGGAGACCTTGCCCCCCCACCCTCCCTTTTTAAAGGTTTCAAAGTGTCCGTCGCATCAATATACTGCCGTTACGCTGGACATGTATTAGCATGTAGCGTGACTTCCGTTGTGTCTGTGGATGTTTCTTCTAGCTTCTTCCTGGATAATGGAGGGTAATGCACTCAAGAGCTTAGGCTGAGTGGTCAACGCACTCATTCGGTGAGATAGTGATTGTAGCCTCTATCCTTGAATGGAGAGGAGAGAAAAGGCAGAGAGGGCTTATTTATCCCAGCAATGTGGATCTTACCTGTCCACTGCTAAAACCGTTACAATATCATACAGCTGCTTTTAATATCCATTCTGTTAGGTACCATATTATCTCAAACCTAAACACTCTTCATTGTCAAGTTAGACAAATAGCAGACATTACTATAAATCTGTTAGAGATCATTACATCTTAAAAGTTTTGGTATCACAGGTCTGACATTTTGTCTTAAGAGTCCTTGTCTAATGCACCAAATGAGACAACAGACTTTTTTCTTTGGGCCAATCACGAGCCTTTACTGGGCAATAGAAGATGCTGTGTCAGACATCCAATGGGCACCATCCTTCATTGGCACCTCTCAAATGTCTGCATGAGTTGAACCAAATTTCCCAAAAAAAAAAAAAAAAAGCAAAAGCGGGCAGTACTTAAGAGCACAAAGACACACAATGAATCCATTGCTCTGTCTTGGCTGTAAGAGGCACTTTGTTGACTGTGTCCCCAAAAGCTAGAGCAGGGGAGGACAGTCCTTTGTGTTGCAGAAGTCTTAGCTATTGAATTCCCCTGTTTCAGCGATTCTTTACTGACAGATCCCCAGAGGTGTTAAGCTCCCTGTGCTCCCATCAGGACGACTGACGCCCACCTTCTGTTCTCATGCGTAGAGGGTGAAAATGGGTCACTATTCGACCTATTTCAATGACTCCTCCACTACTTGAGCCCGAACTGTCCTTAAAGTCCGGCGACAATAGGAGAGGTCACATAACCACTCGAACATGGGCGCACTAGAATGAAATACAAGACAATACAAGAAAGAGTTTGAGAATAGAAATGAATAACATCACATCATAATATTTTTTTCTAGAGCATAATTTCATAAACATCACGGCATTTGCTTAGTTTTCATCCTTTAAAGTGACACTCCTGATCAGTCACTCAGTCAGTACCGCTCACAGTTGTTCACTGTTCTTCAACTGAGAGTACAAAAATTTTGCAGAAGCAGAATGTATTGCCACTGCGACTGGGTTTTACAGGCTGGCTTTGGGCAGAAGTGGTAATGGACATGGTTACTGTACAGGTTCATCCCTGTGTCACCATTAAAGCCTGTCTGGATGGAAATGTTTTCATAAGCCTATCAAATTCATCATGGACCGTTTTATGAGGTCATAAAACAAAGCGTGATAAATTACAGTGCCTCGGGTCAAAGAGTTGTTGGGTTCTGATACCCGGGTGGGAAAGGCCAGGACTGGGCTACACCAGCTAGGGGCAGAGCAATTATCCTCTCGAGAGTGATGCTAGGCAGGGTTAGAGCACAACACTCAAAATAGAGGTGGGGATCACAGCACTTAACACTGCATCTCCTCACAGTCACAGGTGAAGACAACAAAAAGAAAAAGTTTACAGTGACAGGGACAATTGAGAGAACAACTGATTGATCTGTTATCACATGAACAAAAATCACCTCTATGACATACCTGCAGATATCTATTGTGTAAAAAATACTTGTTTTGAATAAACAAGAAAAACACTGTTCATCTTCTCTGTGGTTCAGACAGGGGCTCAAAGTCACTATTTAGTTTGATGTTAAATGGCCACTTCTGGACTAAAGTGTCACCATAATGCCCTTCTTAGATGTCCATCTGATGGATGAGCCAGACAGAAAAGGTTTAGATGACAGCAGTTGTCAGTCAGATGAAGAGGCAGAATATAGGAAAAGAGAGGAGAGAGACACCAAGCAGCAAATGAACGCAGAAGCCATAGAACACCTTGACAGGCAGATATCTTGGTTATGCACGAGAGCCATCTCAGGGACGCTCATTAATTTCCCGTAGAAAACAAGGCAGACTACCGAGGCAGGAGAGGCAGCGGGTGGAGGTATAAATAGAGAACAGGGTGAGGTAAACTATTTTCAGTTCTAGAACAGCCCTCACAGAGTTGTTCTGCTACAGTACTGACGGGACAGGTGGACAGGAGAGAGGTGGGGATGAGGGACGGAAGGGCGTGGTGGGTTGTGTCTGGGCTGAAAACAGCTGTGTGATGTAGACCCTCCTGGTCTGTGGAGAAGTGTTGATGGTACATGATTATTCAAAGCATGGCTCATCTGCATCTCTGCTGGGACGCCTCTTGGCCCCATCATACCCTGTCTGTCTGTAGCCTCAGATCCAAGTGACGAACACTCAAACATTCAACATAAATACATTAACATTTTCATTTCACTCTATCGCCTTCTCATTCACACACTACACACACATACACACTAAGCCTAGTTTGATACCAAATGGCACCATAGGAGAGTACATTGAATGGCAAATGACACCTGTTCCATATTCTCTGTAAGGGAAATATGGTCTTCATTCTCAGGACACATTTATTATACTGTTTTTGCAATGAAAGGCCATGAGGTTGCAAGTGTGGATTGAATTATATTCCAATCATCTGCATGATATAATTGCACAGAATAACGGTAAAGTCATTCGCGCCGCCTTTGATTAGTGAAGTACACAAGCAAGAGAATACAATTGTCTGTCTACACTAGGAGCATACTTGTTTCAGCAAAGACCTGTGTCTAATAGAGGCAGCCTCCAATAAATTTGTACAAATATTCCAACAGAAAACGGGAAGGCCGCTTCATCAGTGGGATGTTGATAAACAATGGTGGTCTCTATTAGCAGATGCTGTCAAGGACGTGCATGTCAGCCCCAGCAAGCAGGGAAAGGAGAAAGCAGAGAGTGAAGGAGAGAGGGGAACAGAAAGACAGACAGAGTGTAAAGAAACAAACAAAGGGGAAAAGGAAAGGAAAAAGAGAACAAAAGAGGTGAAAGAGTAAAACTGGGGTTGTTTCTTAAAATAGGTTGATTGTCTCTGCTCAAATATGCTGGCCTTTTTCAAAATTAACTTGGCAAAGGCGACATTTTCCACAAAGCCGCATCATGAATCAAAGAAGGCCTATAGTTCATCCCTGAAAGCAAAGCAACTTCCTCCCTGTGTGTCTTCCTACTCTTTCCACTGACACTCCACCTCTGATAGAGCTGACATCTTCAGTAATTATGTATCATGGCAGGCCTAATTTCAGAGATAGTAATGCTATAATTGCATTCAGTCGCTCATTATTAGCTAAATATTCGATACTTCATGAGAAAGCGGCAGGGGGCCAAAAGGCTACTTATTTTAAACGCACTGTGTCAATGACTTGATTGGTTTCGTTTGATATCGCTTACAGGACAGGTTTCTTGTAATTTACCAATAATTACCTTCACTCTGATACACAATAAAAAGCCACTGGTCTCGCTAAGATAAACTAACTAGGCGCGCTCCCCTGCTTCCCGCCTTATGGTCCGCTTTGTCTGGTGTGAATAATGTCCAGTGGGCTCATAGACTGAATTAAATATTACAAAGGCAGGAAAGAAACAAATGTCACAAAAACAGGATATTTTGTCTTCTGATCGAGCTGTAATACTCGTATTAAATGATACTAAAAACAGTAATTACCTGAGTGATAAAGGCATGTTAGAAACCAGCAATATACGTATGTCTAACATGATGATTACATTAGTCAAAACAGCAGTATATGTCTCTGTGAGCTGTTTTAATAGATTTTAAATAGAACGGTACAGCCAGTAATCTACATGAACAGATCATAAGGCAGTAGATTCTGACTGTAGCAAATGCATTGCTAGGTTTAGACTTTTAATGGGTAAGACTACAACAGGAAACCCAAAAATTATCAGCATTAACTCAGACTGAATGGAAGCACCCACACTGGGTAAAATAATTAAAAGGGATCGGATCCTACCTATGTTATCCTGAATGAAACACTTTTCAGATTACGATGGATACTATCACACTATTATGATGTTACAAGGCGTCTGGTTAGGCAGACAGACACCCAGTCCCAGTAACACCCAGATCTGTCCCTGTCCCGTGATGAGATTTTCAATTAAGCCTTCCTGGCAGAGGAGGCCAAAATGCTTAACTAGGCAGAATTGGAGCTGCCACTAGCCAGGAGGTAAGTAATGGCCCCACTTCAACAGCTTGATCTATCAGCCCCAGCGCCACCACTGGGCCACCTGTTCTGACACCACGCAGGGGATGGGATGCCACTGCATTTGCCCAACCGTCCTCTTTCCCTCTCCTCACTTTCTCCCCACCACCTCTTTCTGCCTATGCCAACTTAAAGTTCCTCAGTGGCAGCCTGGCAGATAAATGAATACCAGGGCTTGATTTAGTTTGAAATCAATTTGGAAGGGCTACCCATTATGCTCCTTGGCTTTGGTACTACGTCTAAAATCCCTCAAACTTTGGCAGGGGCTCGAACATCATCAATTCAAAGTGAAATTAAGCAGCCCTGAGTTGGATTGACAGGCAAGGAGAACATGATGGGACAGGGAGGGTCTGTTGTCTAAGGGAAAGGGTGGACTCTTCTCCTCTCCTCTCTTCTCCTCTCCTCTCCTCTCCTCTCTTCTCTTCTCCTCTCCTCTCCTCTCCCTCCAATCCTCTCCTCTCCTGGGGAGTCTCTCTCCTCTGTGCTCTTTGTCACCACCAGGTGCTGCTGTGAAATAAGGAGAGAGGCGTCGACAGGAGGCAGCCATGCACATAGCTTGACATTTTAGCCAGCTCCCTGCAGACACATATGGCAAGTGTGTGGGTGGATGTGTGTATGCCCTTATGTGTTACAATTTGCTTCCATGAGCATGCACGCATATGCGTCCACGTGAACGCCTGTATTTTTTGTTTAGATATATGAGTCCATGTTTGCGCATATATTTGCTCGTGTTAATCTACATGTTTTTGCCTACAACTGCTACAACTTTGAGCCTTCAACTTGTCCTCTGTCTGTTCTTTTTGATTATGTTATCTACATCTTTATGACAGCATCTGCCGGACAACAAGGCTGACACACTGACCACAGTCAGTTATAAATCAATGTAATGCATTATACAATATGTTTCACTGCATAATGGAACATTATACCACACCATATTTGAAAACAACTTGATGGTAATGACAAGAAATATGGGAGTGCTTCAGCAGAGCACATTCACCGAGCACTTTTCTGTGTGTAAAAGGACTCTTTAGCACAGACTGGGGGGTTGAATACCAGCTTTCAATAAAGAAAAGGGATAACATTGTCGCGTGAACAACTGCAAGAGCACCTTAACTGAGAGGGATGCACAAATGGACACTTGGCATCACAGCCACTGTTGGGGACATCAGCAGCAGAGATCACTGCAGGTTTTCTCCACTTTAAAAGCAATTTCTTCCTTTGGAGCCAGACCCCCCCACCTCAACCCTCCAACTCCCTTATCTTCTTGTGTGCTCGACTCAATTGTCATCCGACTGACTTGAGGCTGTGTTAGATTGTTAAAGCCCCCGGATATGGTAATCTGTGGGCTGCTCTGACCTTGGGAGAGTGTGTTTGCAGGGTGTCAGACCCCCTAATTCATCAGAGACAGGCCATTAGCTAGCTATCCAGCCACACAAACACACAATGGGACAGGAAGGAAAGTTCTCAGGGAAACAGCACCAGCCCTCGTTCCTGAGATATCATTAGTTACTGCCTTTCAAAACTGCTGAATTGGGACACTTACCTGACTTGCCCCATTTTTTGCACCACAAGAGCCAAGATGTTGATGAATGGTTGTATGAAACTGTCACTACCAGAAAATGGAGAGAATAGGGTTAAGGACATATCTTAGCCGAACTCTTAAAACATTAGGGACCCATGTAGGGACACAGACAACAGCAAAACAAAAAAATTTTATCAACATTTTTCACGTTTACTTTTGTATATGAATGGCACACTGAATTAAACCCACAGATCTGCAGTATCAAAGCACAGTTACATTCCAAGTCCCTCTTCAGAGGATTAGTGAATGAAGGACAGGTTATGTAAATTGAGCATTTTCAAACAGTTTCAAAGATGGCGAAGGGTTGCCACGTGAGGTCAGTGGTTGTGAACAGCCTCATATATCTAGATGCCAAGTGAGATGGAATAGTAATTACTCCTGTGAATCTCTGTGCAGAGACACAGCCTCTATCTTGTAAGCGGCAATGATTGACAGCCTCAATAAGAGACTTGCGCCGCGCCCCCTGCCTTCCGCCTACACGCCCCTGCGACGACTGGTCAAACCCATCGTCTGGTGCCCCTCAGGCAGGGCATGGGTGACACTCCCCTCTGATAATCCTGCCCATCACATCCATCATGCCACCCTGCTCACCCCATGAGAGGGCACAACCGAGGGAATCTAATCAGGCAGTCTAATTGAGGAGCAGGGCTAGCCAATACCCGAGCTGGGAGGCTGGCTCTGCCTGGGCAGGCTCAGGGGACGTCAATAACACTCAGCGGGTGTCGATTCATCAGACCTCCTTAATGTCATTAGCCCTGAGAGGCTCGCTTCACCCCTCTCTCCTTTCTCACCCCCCCGCCCCCCATCTATCCATCTCATTCTCTCATGCCTCAAACTTTCTCTCTCTCACTTTCTGTTGCTTCTTCTCTTCCCTGTGTCTCTAAATCTATCCATCTCCCATTCTCATTACCCTCTCCCTCACTAATCTTTCCATAGGCAATAATATGTTCACCTTGCATAACAAGTTCAGGACTCGCCTAGAGAATGTTATATCTGTGAGCCTGTGTTTGGGAAATTAGCATGTGTACATTCTCACCGCCTCCTTTTCCGACTTCGCCACCCAACTCTTTCAAGTCCTCCTCCCAACATCTTTCCCAATCTCCAGCCCTCCCCCTCTGCCCCAATATGTTCTTCCTCTTGCTCTCCAACAACATGTGGCGCATATTCCAGCTGTTTATTAAACAATGCCAGAGCTTCCTAGGAGCAGGTGATGCAGTCAATTACTCCACAATTACCTGGGTAATTATGCAAAGGAGGAGAGAGAAGAGCAGTAGCGGAGGGATGAAGAGGACCTTGGCAGAGGTGGATCGGCTGCGTTGGCAGTGGTTTGGGCCCAGAATGGCAAGCGATTGAGACCTTGAAGTGACAGTGCCAGAGAGAGTGCAGCTATAAAGGACGGTGTGCCCCCTCACCTGCCAAAAACATACACTTACACACACATAAACAACCACAAACACAGCTTCGAACACTCAGCTCCTGCCCCAGCACACTGACATCCTGATACCTGTATGTGTGTGTGTGTGTATATGTGTGTGTGTGTGTGGCTTTTCTGAGTGCTCAAGCCTGCTGTTTTTGTTTTGGACAATAACTATACAGTATTTCTGTGTTTTTCACTCTGCAGTCTGCCTCTACTCCCGTGACAATTAGGTGTCTTATACCTGAGAGGCAACAAAGAAAGGAAGGGAGGAGACAAGAGAAGTAGGAGACCACTGTAGCGGGTGGTAAGGATAGAGGGGAAGAAAACAATATGAAAAGGGGGAGAAGGTGAAATAGAGTGGACGTGGAAATCTGTGGGGAGTTGCAGGAAGTGCCCAGAGTCGTCACACAGATAGTGATTAAATAAGTGGAGCTGCTTGTTTCCTTGTTTTGCTTTCAAGATCTTTTTTTTTGTGTGTGTATAAAAACAGGTTTATTTAGAAACATGCACATTTCCTTTCTCTCAAACCGCACTCACTACCACTAAAAACCAGTGCTGCTCTGCAATCATCCATATGGACTGTTTTACACATTGACAAGGAAGCTCATGTCAAGCGGGCCTGACAAGCATGTCTTGGGGTAAATTGAACCACACAGTAGCTATTCTGAAACAAAAAGTGTCAGATAGAAGAAGAGGGCTTGGCATATTGCCTGCCATGGGAGCTTTATGCACTTGGATTGAAAATATTTTCACTGGCAGGGTGAATAGTAAATTGCTTAGTGTCAGCTCATCACTTAAGGAGGATTGTTGGTGGGTATAATACTACCCAGCACATGGCTTCTGCAAATAGTCTCAAGCCAGCCAACCCCTCTTAACTCTCTCCAAGCATCCTGACGTGATGCTGGGGTTGGAGTCCTGTCTGTGGATGCTAAGCTTTCAGTTATGACTCCCCAAACTCATCACTTTGGCTCATATTCGTCTCTGTGTTGCAGATTAATTTATAAATCCCCCATCAAGAGGGAGGTTGACTGACCAGCCAAAGTAAACATGACCACATTTTACTGAGGCACAGTTGAAGGGAAAGCATGGCAGAAAATAACTGGTTTTACAGCAGATGAGATGGTGACTGTTCTGCTGTGATCCTGGGAAAAAGCACAACCCCTTTCCTGATAAATTGTTTAAAAAAGCAAACACATTTGTCCTTGGCAGAGTTATGTTCTTTTTGTTGTCCGTCTGTCCACCTATCTGTCTGTGTTTGGAAAAGGGTCAAAATTAGGCGGTCACATGACTCTTCTGTGTTAGTGAAGATGGGCATGAGGGAATTACCTCACAGCTCCGTATCTCAAATCTGTGGGATTAAGCTCCATTAAACATGGAGCGCCGGCGAGCTTTATCTTGGGATTTCACTCTGAGACAGTGCAGAGCACACGGGGAGGAGGGAGTCGGGAGGGAGAAATAGCGATGAAACGTCCTTCACCTTTATCGACCAAATTATATAAAAAAAGGAGGGATGAGAAAAATTGCTTGCCTGTTCCACAGTACAATGGTGGAGGGGAGAGCCATCTTACACTAGTGTGCGTAGCATGCTTAAACATCCAGACAGCCACTCCAGCACTGGCCACTGTGGCTGCCTCCTGGCACACACACATATACTCTGTAAAAACAGGCCTTTCCCCAAGGCACATTGGTCACTTAATGAGAAATGACCACTACTGAGCCTTTGCACTCCCCCTGCACTCAGACAAAAACACACACTTATTATACATACACACAAGCAAATAGATTTGCACATGCACAATCAAACAAGCTCTGTGACTTCAAGAGTAAAGCTAGATGAATTAATCGCTCAGTGCTTTCCTTTCAACTGATAAAACGGCACACTCATAATTTAAATATTTTAAAATGTATTTCAAGAGTGTCTCATTAGATCAAGTGCAGGTTAACACTTTACTGTAGTGGACTAGCCACAAGAATATCTTTACAGATCTTTACCAAGGATGAACATGAATAGCCTGCGCATGGCTTCATCTGAATAATCAATACACACACATTAGCGCATTGCCTGTATCTACCTATGTTTTCACCAAGAAAATTAACCAGCTCTTCGCTCAATACATTAACTATATAGCCTAAGAAGGGGAAAAAAGTGAGCCTGCTGGGAGTCAGGGTGGTCCAGTGATGAACACCTCCTGTGTCCTCCCTTCATCCTCTTTTTCTCTCTCTCGCTCTTCTCCCCTCCTCTGGGCTGTTATTGATCTGATCTCCTCCTCTCTCAACTGGAGCCATGATTCATGTTGTTCCGACTGGCCCTCACTCACCACACACAGACACAGCTCAGTCATGCCCTCCCCTATCTATCTGTCCATCTGTCTCTGCCTGCTCTCCCTCTCTCTGCCTTCAGGCAAGTCAACCTGCTGTCCACGTAGGGCCACCATGGTCCGGTGTGCTCCTGTGTGTGATCATTATTATTACGATTATTACTATCATTAACTGTATTATTATTGGCGTTTATTATCTTCATATAAAAAAAATGTTTTTCCATTAAGGCATCTTTCTGTAAATCTTCTTAAGGGATTTAATCATGTGAATCAACATTCAAAGTTCGCTGTCTTGCTATTCCAGCTTTCTATTAGCTTTAGATGTAATGCAAAATCACTGAAGAACCATATGGAGGGATATATTCAGCTTAATGTATAATTGGAGTTTTAAATCATATTTAAAAGTTTGTATGTAGCGATGCAAGGCTGCTTTTCATAATACAGATTAGGTTAAAAGGTATTTCTTTACCAAGTAGAGAATCAAATGATAGTTTTCATCAATTGTTTGTGTGTCTGTACTATTTTTACAATATGTAATATTTCCCTGTTTATTCAGGTTTCATCTCTCAAAGTATTCCAGTCCATTCTAATGCAGAATGTTCATTTTCTGGAGAAAAAAAAAGGAAAGCTAGAGACAGAGAGAGAGAGAGAGAGGAGAGAGGGAAGGAGAGAGAAACAGAGATGTGTATAGGCCTTGCAGCAGCAGGAGCACATAAAAGCCCAGCTTCAGCCAAGGCCCCTGCTCCAATGTGTAGAAATTAATTGAGTGAAAAAAATCTGCTGTTTAAGGTTGAAGTGGGTTATGGGAGGCAGTGTAACAATTGTTTTCTGTTTGCCAGCGGCTATATATCGTTCATTCCGGCTTTCTCTCTCCTCTCCACTCAACACTCGCCTCACCCTCCCTTCCCCACCCTCCTTCCTCCCTTACCATCCATCCACCTTCTAAGCCTCTCTTGCTCCCTCCGCTCCTTTTCATCAGTCTTTTATTTTCCACAGTCTACAGTCTTTTTGATTAATTTTTATCTCTTCCATTTTCATCTATCACATAGGAGAATTTTTTTTGGTATCTTTAAACGTAATTTTCCAGCAATAACAGTCTCCATTTATGAAATGAGGTTTTACTACATGTGCACATTTAGTGTGTAAATTCACTCACATATGTGTCACACACACTTTTTTCCCCTGAGATTCTTCCAGTGAAACTAGACAAATGTATGTAGATGCAATTTGTGTGTGTGTGTGTCAGTGCGTCTGTCTACATGCATGCATCATTATTTGGTGACAGTGACATTAACAGGGGACCAGTGTCGACACACAATGCAGAACAAGCTAGGCACCCCCTTGGGTTTAAACAAATGACTCATTCCCTCTTCACATTTAAATGTGTGGTAGAAATCCACGGAAGTCTGTTGTTGCCTTTCATTCCAGCACTAGCAAAAACAAAACAAAAAACAAAAATCAAAACATTTTTTTTAAAAAAACAACAAAAACAAACAAACAAAAAAGACTCACACAGAAACAACGTGGAAAATCTACAGAAATTGAAGAAAAAAAGGAAGGACCGAAGCATGCAGTGACACAGAGAACATCTATTCGGATTACTGTGAAAAGAACAAGGTTAATACTGATGTATCAGCCAGGAATAGAATAAGGGAGATGTAGAATGCAATGCAAACAAGATATGATAGGAAGAAGAGAAATCAAAGGCAGGAAGACTCAAAGTTGCGACTAACAAAACAAGACAAGACCATTAATGAAGAGACAATTATCTGCATAAGTATTTACTCTGTTGCCCAAAGCAGAAGGGTTAAACCTACTTCCTGTGTTAAACTCCTCTTTACCACCCTTTCATGTAAAATATCAATCCTTTCAGTATCACTCTGAGGAAAGCACAGTTGCTCACACTGTATAATTCTATACAAACACTTAACCAGTCTCTTTGAACTTTGCTGCTCCACTCATTATACCTCCTTTGAAGAGTGAACGTTGGAGCATTGGTACATTTTGATTTTGCAGTTATTAAATGTAACACAGCAGCAAATTACATCTAAACCTTCTGTGTTGCTGGTTAATAATACATAAACCATGTGCAGTAGCCAGCAGAATAAATAGCTGAGAAAAAAGAAAGATAAAGGTAGCCGATGAGTGAGACGCTTGAGTATAACAAATTCATCTCACTGCAAACGTCAATACACAAATATTTTTGCAGATGAGGCAGAAAAGCTCCTGTGGAATTGTGGGGCCAGCCGTACTGCTTTTTTGAATAAAGAGGAGATAATGTCACTGGATGATTCCTACTCAAAATCCTTTCCCCTCCGTGTATAGTAGTATCCTAAACACAGGTGCTGTGCTCCCTGTCTGAGGGATATTAAAAGAACCAAGTGTTCCAGAGCCAGCAGGGGAAAGAAGAGATGGTTCTGCCAAGGCCTTACAGCATCCAAAGAAAACTGATGCTCTTGACATAGGGGTTTGCCTTCGCTACAGGAATGGATTCATATTAACGGAGAGCATTGGAGTAAGCGGCTTTTTCAAAGGGCAGAAGCAGATGGAGGTAGGGGGGGGGGAACAAGATAAAGAAAGATGGGGGAGAAAGGGAAATTCACAGATTCAGAAAAAAGGCATATCCTGAAGAGATATCCAAGGCATTTCAACCAATCTATACAATGCATTTTACAGGTTTTCAGGAATAGAAATCCACTCTTTGATTCTACTCAATACTCAGACCTCAGCCAACCCTTTGGTCCTGGCCTGTAGACAGAAATGCCCAAGAAATGTGTGAACCAGCCAAAAACTGGTTGTACATCATTAGATAGAGATTTTGCAAAAGACTTGCACCCTGACATAAGGGAAGTGAGAGTAAGAGTGATGCAGAAATTTCTTGCTTCCCTTTGAACTCCTACCTTTAAATTCAAGTGAATCAACTGAATCCAGCAATGGTTTGAGGTCAGGACCAGAGTGGGCCCTTTCAGTAGATAACACTGCACACTGTATCACTTGGTAGTAGTGTTTTCTGAGCAGTATGAATCTCTAAAGAGTATTCTGGCCTGGATCTGAGAAATAGTATCAGGCAGAAGCCTTGGTGAAAGTTGCTCATTAACATAAAACCCAGGCCCTGTGTTGCCCAGGGATCTGAGTTTCGCTCACGAGACCAAACAAAAGGAGAATTCACACACTAGGAGCAAACCACAGAGTCATGCAAAGTCTGCTCACTGCCTGCAGTGCTCTGTTTTCCTCACCCTTCCTGCAAACCTCTTGCCCCTACTTTGCATATCTGCGTATCACTCCCGAGGGGGTTACATATATCAAACACTGGCAAACTCAGTTGATTTGGTGCGCTGACAGTATTAATAAGGATAATGAGCGACATGCGGAGAACTGGGGAGCATCCCTGCTTCTGTCTCAAAAGATTTTTGTGCCAAGTGTCCCCAAAGCAACAGTCATATGGATCCAAGTCATTTCTACTCCCCATTTTACTGTGCTCCATTATTCTTCTGAATTGGTTTTTACCACAAGAGAAATGACGGAGGTGTGTGTAGCTGCTGGACAATTTTCCCTTTTTCACTGGACCTAGGAGGGAAGTTAGCAGCTGCGGTGGGAAGCCCCGATAAAGCTAAGTCTATAAATGGAAGTCAAAATCCTCAAGTTTTGCAACAAATTAAAATGCTTCTCAGTCCGGCTTCTTGGGGACATTTCCGCCTTCCACTTCACAATAAAGTAGGGGACCCCCGTGGAGATGCCTCAGCGTGACAACACTGCAACATGTGGCAACAAGTGGTAAATTAAATTACGGAAGCTTGTCGATAATGCACAGCTTTTTGACAGGCCCCTTAAACATTCACTCCCTTCAGCAACCTTTCCAAAATTAGCCCCTCATATCTGGCTGCTGGATTGAAACAGTGATAGCGGGGTCAGTATGAAAGGCAGACTGAGCGCTTAACTGCTGCTGAGTGATTTGGCAATTGTAAGACGTAAAAGAAGGAAAACTAATTACTGTGGGTTTAAAGGAAAACCATGGGTTAAGTGGACGCTCCCAATGCTGGGGGTAAGGCGTTCATGTGGGAAGGCTTTGGTTTGGTCGCTAATAACAAGATAACAACCCCCATTAAGCCATTATGCTGAGGAGAGGATCACTGCTTTAATCTACTGTGCTGGATGTTTGAAAAAAGAACAACAAAAAAAAATCATACAATAACTAAAACGGATATCTGGTTCCAGCACCTACCTGCCGTGCATAGCACTATCTAAAGCTAAGAGATACAATTTGAAGGCCTGCCTAGCAATTTCATTGTATCCAGTGTGACTTACAGCATGAAGCTTTTTATATTCTCTCCATCCAAGTTTAAATTATATATTTATTTCACTACCTGAATAAATGAGAAGCCATGTAGTACCTAAACCATATACTTCCTGTGCCTATGCAACCACTCACTGACTATTACTGTATGTGAGAGGAGAAGGTTAGGAGTTATAACCATGGTAACCATTCTTTAAGATATCACACACAGATTGGTCTTAACTCCTCTACAATAAAGTAATTCAAAAGGGAAGAGTTAGCTGTGTGAGCTCCAAGGCAAAGAAAAAAATATTGAATAACAAAGCAGGCTCCAGGAGAAGAGAGAAGACAATGGAAACAGTAATCGATTTACTGTCTTTACAGAGCAAGCAACTGACTGTTGTCTAACAGACAGCCTATAAGTTTGAATAAAAATGGAAAATCCAAACTTTTTTGCTTTGGGCATTGCCTGTATCAGTAATCTGATCTTAATTTCACAGTTGACTTGGAGCAGGGGCAGGAGGGAAAGCACGCATGGTGTCACGTCCTCTCTGAAACAGGGGTTTGTTTAGTGCCCTCTCACATCTGGCCTCGCAATCTGGTGATATCAGCTACTGCATCTATAAATCAGCTATACCACTGCTACCGAAAACACATACAGCCACACAAAGAAACTCTATTTCACAGATATGCAGCTAGTTTGATTATAACTTACCAATGCTACCCACCCAGGTGACCATGAAATTGTGAAGTGTTTTTTTCTCCCATTTTTAACCAGCAGACACAAAGCTCAAGAGACTTGTGTGAAATCAGGTATAAATTTGCTTGGATGGACAAAAAAACTTAAATGTTGATTTGCTGTAAAAGTAAAGGCTAGACATCTTGTAAAAAGAGGAGCTAAATGTTGAAGGTCATGTGATATTGAAAGCCAATGCAGTGTAGCATCCAGCGCGCATCCACTAGCATCCACTCCATTACAACATTAGCAACTAATGTTTTGACATTTGTCTTCATTATTATCAATGAACAGAGGCGATTGAGCCACGAGCATGCTCCATTACCTTCCTTCATTGCACAGTTGCACAGTTGAAATCACACATTAGGGTGGATCCAACATAAAATGACAAGTTACGGGGGCTAAGGACGCACCAGCTGATTATTTAGGTGGTGGAGGGTGAGAGGGCTGGGTGAAGGGATGGTGGGGTGGAGCTGAGGCAGGAAGGGGAGTTAGGGAATTGGTAGAGAGCTGTATTGGCATTAAAGTCTGGGGAGCGTGGGGGCACAGAGCAGCACAGCACACCTTAAGAAGAGAAGCTCATTTCAATCGGTATAATTAGCCTGTGGTAATGAAATAAGTCAGAGGCACTGCCACCTTCACTTAAGAGAAAATCGATCTGTGTTTGAGGGAGTTTATTAAAGCTTAGGAATAATGGGGAGATAGGATAGAAGGGGTGGAGGAGTAGAGGAGATGGGGGGGGGGGGTCGAGCCCACATCAACAGCTAATCAGGTAAGAAGAGGTGGTAGCATCAGGGTAGAAGCTTGACAAGAACTAGAACGGAGATAAGTTGGAGTTTGTCAAAGCATGTGTTCAAGGCCTCTGCTATTTCACAGTGAGAAGCCAGGGGATGCTAGAGCTATGCACAGTATGAGACCTACAGCTTGAATTAAGATGACATCACTCTGTGGGAGAATAAAGCCAATCATAACCTGGTGTAACAGAGGATCCTGATTAATAGACAAGACACTGGACACCCTCATTAGAGTTGTTGCAGGGATCCCCATGCAAGTTTTGGCAATGGATAGGAGCGGGTGAATGACTTGAGCCTGGTAAGAGCAGGGTGTGGTGAGATAATCGCTGATGGACATCTCTCCTCAAGTGCCCCAAATGCATGCTGGTTGCTGGGGGTGCTGCTTGCTCATTTATCCAGCCGTCTGGCCAACTCACCTGGAGTGATGGGGGAGACGTCAGGAAGGCAGGCTGCTATTTCACGGCCTGTTAAGCGCTAATGCCGCAACATGCCCTGCGCTCCAATTTTAGGGAACAGGGAGCATTACCGCCCAACTCAAGGTTCTGTCCGTCTGGACTGTGGACTTGGAGGGTAGTGGAGGGGGGAGAGGAGGAGGAGAGAAAGGGCAGAAAGGAGAAAGAGAGGTGGGAGTGGAGCAGGACAATGAAAAATCTAGTGAGAGAATTAAAAGATTGAGAAATGAAAGGGAGACGGAGGAAGAGAGAAAGACACACAGAGTGTAAAAAGGTAGAGACATGGAGAGGGAGGGAGAAAGAGAGTAGAGCTTTTGGTTTACACGGGCTGCTGAGCCAGCACTGCGGAGCAGACAGGACAGTAGCAGCACACGCTGACATCTACTCCTGCCACGCAAGGCTGCCTCTCGCAGGCCCCAGAAGGCCTCTCGCTCCCGGACTCGCAGCCTCTCCCTCGCCGGAGCCACTGAACATCACTAGCCTGAGCCACCCACAACACTTGTCCTCTCTGTGCACTAAACCTGGCCCATGTAATAAGCACAGAACCTCTATTACGCACTGGATGGCTGGGGAATCAGAGCAGCTACAGCGCAGCATGAGTGATGTAAGGAATCTCCTGTAAAACAAGCAAGGTTATGCTCAAGTTATGTCAACTCTTTGTGTTCCGCCTTGTGAAGGTATGATATGAATTATGTATTTAAATGGATCTTTCCTTTCTCTTTTTAAATAGAGTGGTAAGCAGAAATGATCGCTTTTGTCCTCTCCTGTGGCCCCATACTTTCACTCAACGGAGGGCAAAAGTCAAGTCATTTGTATGTGCTTACAGTAAGCATGACTGTGCATGAAGGGTCAAGGATCCCATCATGCAGGCTGGTTACAACAGTGATGGATTACCTCTCTTTGTCAGTCTTGAGGGGTGAGGTGTTTAAAGGACATGACTCAGGTTTTCCAAGGCTACACGATGTGGATGTATACACAAACACAGAGACACACAGCAGTCTTAGCAGCGTAACTCAGCACAGACAATGTATGCAGAGTATTTTTACGTACGGTATGTGGAATAGCAGCTATGGTCTCAGTTCTAGGAGCTTTGCAGTCCTGCATCAGTTTCTGCCTGTGTTCTCGCACAGCAATTAGCTCTGGTAAATGTATTGGTTAACAACATATAGAAGCTCACAGAAAAACACAGAATGGAGAGTTACACTTTGTTGCAATTATTGCCGGCAGCTCAGTGAACAGCCGCCAGTCTTTATGTGTGTGTGTGTGTGTGAGACTCATGATGATTTTGCTTTAGCACACCCTTTATCTTATGTTGTTGCATACTGTTCACTGCACACCACAGGTTTAATGATTTGACAACTGTACAGTATCCGACCCCCTGACTGCGCATTGCTACAGATAGACATAAAATACAGTAATAGTCGCCAGTGCATTACTCAATGTTCACGTCAAGTGTCGACTGGAATGTAAAGAAAATCTCATTCCTCAAAGACTCAAGGGCTATACAGTATATTAAAGAAATCAGCCACTTTCTGTTTCCAGCATGTGTTGCTACTGTTTCAGTCTGGCAAAATTCAAACAGCACTGTCACCACGATGCAGCAGCACATCATATGGTACACATCATTCGACACCCCATGCACACATCAGATGTGCTGTGGTATGGAAAGTCAATAGGATCATGAAGTATACACAGCGCAGTATGTAGCAAGTGAGACTGGAGTTCCGGCCTACATTCAACAGTCTTTTGTGTTTTATTTCACATGATTCGTCACCTGTAGAGCCAATCTCTTCAGCTACGGCTACAGGAAATGACTTTGCTTAATATTATTTTTATAAAGCTGGGTCTGTTGGTCACAGAGGTCTGGATATTTTTATACCGTAACAGTATGTTTCTCCTCGTCCACCGTGACAGCTACAAGACCACAGAAGTACACTGTATCACTGTACAAGAAAAGTACTCAAGATACAGTTGTTAATCGACCAGCACTGATGCTAAAAAATAGGACAGTGGCATACAGTAAAGTATTCGGTGGGGGGCGGGGGGGCAGACAGCTGAAATAAAGTAGACTTTTCAGCGGCCTCTTCTACTTGCCACTTTCAGTAATCTTTAGATATATTTTTTATTTGAATTTTTATATGCATACTTTAGGAGCTGGATTAGAGACAACAGCTCTTGTAATAACACTTACAAGCCAAGTTTACCACTGAAGAGCCAGCTAATTCTCATATCATACCCCAGTGTCCCAGGCTTTTTCTCAGAGGGATACGTGCCATAAAAGTGGAACCTGTGTACCTGTCAGGTAAAGGTAAACTCACCCCAAACCACAGGTGAAATTGGCAACTATGACCCTATCCTGTTGTTGAAACAAAAAATATATACTTGGGCAGTTGCCACTTGGCTCTAATGGGGTTAATGTTTATGCCAGAGACAGTAGGAAATGCTAGCCCTGCCTTTTATGTAAGAAACCACACCAAAAAGGGCAGAATCACTCCTGATCCCTGTCTGTACAGGTTTGCGTGTATTCTGTGGCAACTGACAAAGTCAGAGCCTACACACTAAACATTATTGTGTGTTAATATATAATACATGTATTAATGCAAGTTGGCTGACTAAACCTTCTGTAAAGCCAGGACTGTCAGAAACTTGGGAAATATGTTACAGTCCAGAAGGGTGGATGTGCGTAGTCCCAACAGGTTATCAGACCACTGCAGGACCAGAGATGACACTGAGCTGGCTAGGCGAAGGAAGAGGCCATTTTCTTGGAGTGACAAATATCTGGAGGAGTACAAACAGAGAGCAGAGCCCCTGTGGGGAGAATGCCTGAGCTTTGTCTTTGTCACACTGTGTGACACAGACTCACAGCACCACTCCCTGAGGTGTGTGGTTATGTGTACATGTGCGTGAATTGAGCTTGTGTGTGTGTTTGTGTGCATGTGTGTGTATAAGACCAAAGTTCCCCACTCTCACATCTCTCTACCTCTACTCTATCTCAGCCCCTGTGCTCCGGGCATCAGTGCTTGTGGCTAAACATGTGAAAAAAAGACACCAGAACCCAAACTTCAGCACAACTGAAAGCATAGGAAGTGAAGGAGTCTGAGGCTGGGACTTGCCCAGTCTCATATATGCAACTGCTGATAAATCAGCCTGGGTGCCAACACTGCATTGCCACCACCTCAGGTTGAGCAAGATTGAGCCTGGGTGAGCCAAGGACAGATACAACTGGGCCTTTTATGGCAGCGGCTGGTATGGGGAGTGACTTGGAGTGAGGTGAGGGAACGCTAGCTCCACAGTACTGCTTTGAGCCAGCAAGATTAATGTAGGCTCTCTGGAGCAAAGGCAACATCCAGAGCCTTAATAAGGTACAAACAATCGGTTCCACTCCACTGGCTTCCCAGGGAAAACTATTGTTGTGCCGCATTGTTTCTTGGTGAGGCTCCTTGGAGACACGGGCCGACTACAGTATGTGACTGTCTCCATTACAGCCAGGGGAGAGCTCACTGTAGACCTGTGTTTGTCTGTGTCAGGGTGAAGGTTGGCTCTCGTCCGCCCCATACCCACCCACACCCCCGCCTCCCTCCCCCCATTCTCTCCCTCTAAATCCAAACTCTTGTCAGCCCACTCACCTCAACTCCCTGCACTTTCAACTTCATGTGATCCTCCCGTGTGGTCTTCCCGTCTTTCCTCTTCTTCCAGCAGTAGCCATCCTTCCTGTACTTCACCTTCTTCCTGTTGTACAATATCATCGACCCATTCTGTGGCCTGGATCCGTGGAGACAGGACAGAGAGAGGGAGAGCAAAAGAGACAAAGATGAGATGAGATGAGAAGAATTTTTAGGCAAAGCTACAGCACAGCTCGGGGACTCATTTTAGAGATGTACAAAGAGGCCCGACACGAGTCTGCGCCAGACAGAAAATGCACCAGTGACTTAGATGACAAGACTTCTTTATGGTGTTTTTCAGCATTGGTATGCACAGTTTGACAATGAACAAAGCACCCTTCAGCATACATTTCTCCCAATGAGAAGTGTGTGTGTGTGTGTGTGTGTGTGTGTGTGTGTGTGTGTGTGTGTGTGTGTGTGTGTGTGTGTGTGTGTGTGTGCGAGGGAATAAAGTGACACTCCTTCTCATGGAGTAAATTACATGAAGGCCAGTGTGTAAGGCAAGCAGTGTGGTATGTGTGTGTGTGGGCCTCTTCCTCCACTTGTCTCTCATTCATCCAACTTAAATGAGTAGTGGTGTTGGAAGTCCCTCGGGGGGAAGAGAAGATCCTCCCTCACACTCCATTCATAATTCATTCTCCCTCCACCAGACCACAGCCTGTAG
Organism: Lates japonicus; assembly: GCA_033238685.1. Taxonomy (NCBI): domain Eukaryota; kingdom Metazoa; phylum Chordata; class Actinopteri; family Centropomidae; genus Lates; species Lates japonicus. Next base: position 42,472 of record BRZM01001330.1, on the reverse strand, counting down.
GCTCATAATGATATAATGTAACTATTTGATGATAATCTGCCTTTCCACTTCGATTTGTAACAGAGGCATTTGGCGCTCAGTGTTAAACATGCTAAAGTCTTCTTCTAACCCATTCCTGACACTCAACAATTCATTGAGCAGTTGAACATAGTTTTGTGTGTGTATTTGTGTGTATTGTGAAATGGCTACGTATCATCAGCATGAATCCATACATATGCCATACCACACATCAGTTTCCAGTGTACTCTTGACACACACACACACACACACGCAGACAGATCACACACAGCTGCTATGATTTGGAGCTCTCCCAAATGAGAACAGGTTTGCCTCAGTGTTTGGTGCCTCACAGTGAATGAGTGGGAAAGCCGCCTGCCCAAGCTGTTGTTGACGACCCCTGGCAGGCAACCATCAGTCTGCTAGTGAACTGTATTAGCCTTGGTAACTTACTGCTCCCACACACACACAGGCGCAGCAAACGCAAAGATGCGAACATAGAAAACTCAAAACAGAAAAAGCCAGAAAAACTCTCATCAAAGCAAAGAACAAAAGCCGAGTTGATTTGTGTCTTCTGTAACAATATCCAAAATAAGAAAACCCAGTTGTTTGCATTATTTTGTTGTTTATTATTAATTTTTTTTCTAAGGTTTATTTATAATGGCCATCATTTGCAGGAGGAGGGCTGCCCACAGGGGCCTGAAGCATGTTGCTCTGGTATCACTCATCAGTCATTTCGGCCAGATCTCAAGGCCAGTGGAGAGGAAGAGGTGGGGTCCCTGCAGTCCCCCCTCAGTGGCCCCTGACAGCACCTTCTAATGAGAGACGCCACTCACACACTGACGTACTCACTCCTTTGCTGATCTCCCTTCTTCCCTTTCCTCCTCCCATCCTCTCTCCACAGCCCTCTCTTGCACGTCCAGTCTCAACTCAAGCTGTCAGGAATGTCTTTTTGTCTCCTCCTACTTTTAGCTCCTCTTCTTTCTCTCTCCCTCTTGTTTCATCTGTCTCAGGATCCCTCACCTCCACTCTCCCACACCTCCCTCTCTCCTGCTGTCTTCTGCTCACTCAGTGCCCTCTCTTGTTTCGCACTCAGCATACTTTGCAGAAAACAACTATTAAACAGACATTTTTATTGGTCAGTTTGAGAAGTGGAACTGCTCAGTGGCTGTGTGGGATATACACAAAGTATAAATAGTGCTCTAGTTTACAACAACCGTAATGTCACCCATCGTGGAGGCGTGATCATAAATGGCACTCATCAACTAAGAACTTTGCAGATTGCTGCAATCTCTACAGATTTGCATCCCAAATGTCATTTGAAGGACACTCATTTGACATGCCTACATCAGCACTTGGTATCAATCAAACACCGGAATGGCCCTCTCCAGCCGTGCAATTCTATTATTTGTTTCGATATCATTCTGGGTTTTGTCCTTCAAAAGATACAAGGAGCGTGTGCTTCTTAAAATGTAGCCCTGCGTGAGACAAAAAGATGGGCGCGGATGAGATAAGGCAGAAAATCAAATATTACATAAGTCTCCAGAGCACTGGAAATTAGGGTGAGGCTTGGTGTCATCACATACGTATTGCTCGACAGCGCAAAAGCTTATTCGCTCAGCTGTGCTTTTGAGGCTGGCCCAGGTGGATACTATTTTCAATTCAGGCACTTTGGACCCCGAGGAAAGCCTGGGTGCCTCCCAGGCAGGTATCAGGCAGAGACCAGTCATGCCTTAGGTAACATAATGTGTCTCCCTCCTGTCTCTCTCTCTCTCTTCCTCCCTCTCATCTCCAACCACTGTATACTTAGGCGTTTCAATTAATCTTATCAGAATTATACATATTTATAGATGAGGGGAAAAAGCTAACTGCTCTGTTATCAAAGAAGCGTGACAGGAGGCCCTCTGTCTCAGATGCCTAAATGTGGCAGATTAATATGGAAACACAGGCTTCTGACAAAGTGCACACATGCACCACAGCCGCCTCTCTCCTCTTTGGAGTTTGCAGCGATAATAAGCTTTACCCTCAGGGTGGTGTTAGGCCTTGTCCAGTCCTTTAGGAATCATTCATTTACCCAGGTAATGGCATTCGCTCAATCAGATTTGTTCATTTGAAAAAGTCAGGGGAGGGTGGGGGGGAGTTTATGAGGCTGGTGACGTGTTCAGCATGGGTAACAGAGCCAAAGCAGGGGAGCCCTGGCCCACAAAACCACCGCTCACAGGCTCAGCTTCACTGTCTGAAGGCCTATGGGTACTAAGTGAGAAATGGGTAAAGAGCTAAAACAGACAGACAGAGAGAGACAAATCTGGGGGAGTGTTAGAGATTTTCCTGTTCCAACAGGGATCAGTGGGGAGAATCCACAGCTCTGGTGAATCATCCTAAAATCCTAAAATGTTCTGAGAAAACAGTGATGGAACCTTGAAATGTTCTGACTTGAATAAACATGATATTTATGAGGAGCACAAACAGGCTTATTGTGTAAGTACAAACAAGTTTTTGACAACCATTAGTAAAAAATAAGAGTCAAACGCTACTCAATATATTACTAATAATACATGAAATAAGCTATTACTGTGTTACCACACTCAAAACTACTCAACTGTATTGAGTATACTTAGGTGTGAGACAAGCATACAGCATTTTAACTAGTATTCCAGCTTATAATGGTAAGAATTATGTGTTGCTGGATGTATTCTTGTCAAAAGGGTTACAGAGAATGAAATATTTCCGTCTTGGTAAACCAGTGTAGCAGTAATAGCTGGGCTCTGGTTCCCCACCCCCCCCTCCTTGCTCTGCCCTATTCCCCATGATGCCCTGGGTTTGATTAATACCATACATGCTGTTTATCTCCCCAGCAAGCTCAACTGGCAACTGGTAGTGCAGCCAGGAGAGGAGAGGAGAGAGGAGAGGAGGAAAGGAAAGGAAAGGAGAGGAGAGGCTTTGGTCGGAGGTGAGCTGGTTGGGAGCTGAAGTGGCTCAGGAGGGAGGCAACACTGCTGTTCTCAATTACCATCAGAGCCTTCCATGTCACAGCCTTTACCCCACTGTGTCAACAACCACACTCACACCTACTACTCATCCAAACACACACACACACACACACACACACACACACAAACATGCGGACACCTAAATTTTGTGCCACACACACTGACCCTATTAAGTATAAATATGAGGCACAAATATGCCCTAGGCACTCTTACAAGCACATCACACACATGTCCCGCATTACTGTAAGTTTTCTAGTAACCTATTTGCTCCATCTAGGGATAACATTAATAGCCAGAGGGGTGACAGAACATCAATAACATACTGATGCTGGTCATTACTGGTTCTGTCAATCACAGGTAAAACATAGGTCACATGTGTTAAAAACACACATCTTGGCGTAACACACACACACACCTGGGGCTGTCGACACAGAGCAGAGGTGTTTCTATATGTAATGTAATTATACTAGCGGCGCTCTGGATGACACACACGTCTCTGGGCGGATGTGTGAGCGGAAAGATGCTGGCTCCAGCGTTGGGAGCTCTCCCATGTCTGAGCATCACGTGCAATTGATGACTCGCAGATAGCGCTCTCCCTTCAGCCCTGCCAAAGAATGCATCCAGGAAGTGGGGCGTTCGCTAAACTACTTTAAATGTATAAATCTGCCCTTGACCTCAGGATTGAGATTCATAAGTCTGCACTGCTCTGAACCCTCCAACTCCCCGCTGGTGTTCGTGTCGAGGGGCAGCATGAGGATAAGCTCCTCTTTGATGACTGCAAATAGAGGCCTGGCGCTTGGTCACTGTGATGCCCACAGTTCTTTCTACTCTAGCTCTGAGTGGTTGCAACCTTCAACCAGGAAGTAGCAATTATATATAGTGAGTGGTAATTAAGTGAGTAAGGGGGCATTCTTGATTGGATCAGTCAACTGGAACAAGTTGTACAACATCTTTTAAATCTCTCTTTCATTCTCTTAACATATTATTACTTTGAAAATCATAATACTGAACTCTATATTAAGCTGAAATGCCATGCTCGTGTTTTGAAAGTACTAAAGATAATTAAAAAGAAATCAAACATTGACTGACATGAGTTAGACTGAAGTAAATCATGAAGTTAAGTTTGTAAACATAAATATACCATGTACTGATCTCAAGGCTACAGCCGCAGATGGGCACAATGTTTGTTTGCCCAATGTGTTCAACTATTACAGTAATGATGAGGAGGTAGCTGGGCCCTGGAGTTGTAATTCAGGATAGGGAGACAGATGGGTGACCTCCTCTCTTTCTCTATCTATATTGCGGTGATTGCCACAGAACTCAGGGCTGACCCGCCTCCCAACTTTACAAACAGATGTTTCCCCCCCGCACTTATCTCAATGAAAAAAAAATGCAGACAATTTACAAGAATATAAGTCTGGTTGTAGCTACACATCAGTCATCTCTTAATCTATAAGACCTTGTAAAGAGGATAAGGGTGAATTGGTGTGGGAGGGTGGATTGTTGGGGACAACATAAAGCGGATGGAAGCAGTAGGGAAGGAGGGTGTTGCTCTTATCTGGTCACAGCAGCCCGGCAGAATAGAGGGCTGGTGACTGGCGGTGCGCTGATAGCACTAAGCGGTTTCATGCATTCGAGGGGGAGGGCTGCCATCACTACTCAGACTTAAAACTCTCAGCCTGCCCAGTGGATGAGGGATTTGGGGCGTTGTTACAAAATAGCCATGTCATACGCAGGATTTTGCTCCATTCCTGTGTCAACTTTTATACACACCAGAAAGAATGATAATAACGACTTTTGATGTACAGCAGGTGACCATAAGATTTGAATTTCAGTGCTTGTAAAGGTTTTGGCTGTCAGACATTTCTTATTATTTGAAATACTCTCTGTCGCCGTGCGTGTGTTAGAGCCCATATATTATGTTTAACTGGTTGAAATGTTGATGACTTTAACCTGGCTATCAAAGGCTTCCACATCATATTTGTGGTGATGCTATTTTCAGCCTTTTGGTCGATATGCATATGTTTGCTTGGAAATAGGAGCTGAGGCGATGATTCATACCTCCATCTCTCTGCTAATCTTCACAAATCATTTGTGGTGTGTCTCAGTGCGTTGTGAAATAAAAGTGCTATCAGAATCAAGCTTCTCTATAGCTCAGGTCCTGCTGACAACTACATGCTGTGTGCACATCGTGCATGTGTGAACTTAAGTCCTGTGGGAACTGCCTTATTATGACACTGTAAAGGATGCTTTGTACTCCAATAATGCATGGTGACGGGGAATTGCATACAACTGCTTATTTTATGTCATGGGGTGAAATTGCTGTTTAGCAGCTTACATTCTCCATAGTGAAAATATACTAATGCAATTAAATCTCGAACTAGACTGCAACGAAAAGGTCAGGGTTCATTATTAGTAACTACAAGCTTGCTTTCTATTAAAACAAGCGGAGAATTCGAAAGCCACCAAATTAATGATGTGGTCATGTGTATTTTCAAAACCCAATTCAGAGAAGAGGATGAAGATTTATTTCTTTGCTGGTCTCCTGTACCATTCAACTTGTGTCATTGACAGTCTTAAGATAAAAAGTATGAAAGGTAGTATGGAAATAAAAGCAAGGACAGGTCATAGAAGGAAAAATAAAAAGAGGATCTGGCGTGGATTACAAAACTGCAGCACGAAGCTGTGAAACCTTGAAACCCTAAACCTGTCTGTACTGGCAAGGTTTATAGAATGTGCACTTTATTATCATTATTATTACTAATCAGTATAAAACACACTATATTTATTGTAAAGATATTATACTCAAATTTTGCAAAAAGTGGGGCACTATCCTAGATGATGTAGAGAGGGATGACAAGGGGACCTTGAAGTCCACACCTAAAGTGAGAGCACTCTCAGAGACCAGGACAGAGACCGGATGGGGCAGGACATGCTCTCCTCCCCACCACTGCTCATGCCAGACTGGGCTTATGGATCACCTGGACATGGCCTCCTTGTCTCTCCTCGAGGCAGTCATTGCCACCACAGTGCCACTGACCTTCCCTATTGATCCCTCAGTGTGGAGCACAGCTAAGGCCAGGTATTGAACCACTTATGATTAATTCTAAATCCTGCTTGTCACAAAAAGCTAAAGGAACAAAGTACAAGCACTAGGAACAACTGAAAAGAGAGAAGGATAAAGGCCAGTGAGTCCAAAAAAACCTCCACTTCTAAAAGTGAGACAGAACTACAGAGTTAGAAGTGCTGCTTTACAAGCTGACCAAGCTATAAAAGCACATCAAGTCCCCACACTGTCACCAAAAAAGCATCAACACAGTGATAGAGGAGGTGGGGTGGTGTTGAAAAGAAGGAGTGATGGAAAAGAGTGAAAAAAAGGGAGAGGGTGAAAATAGAGAGAAATAAAGAAACGCTATCCTTCCTCTCCTTCTCTATTCCTTAGTCCTATTTTTAGTCATGAGATAGACCAGTGAGGCGAGGTTGAGGGTGAGCAACTCTATCTGTGTGCTGGAGGCAATCCAGAAAGTCTATCCCACCTTTCACCTGGGAATCACAGCTCTCTCTGTGCCTGTCTGGTCACCATACCAGCCACAGCCAGGCATCATGGGATTAATTGGAGCCCAGGGCTCAGCGGCGCTCAGACAGAGATGAGAAGCGGCGGGGAGGGGCGGACATCAGCCATGGTCAAGTGATGGCGGCCATGCAGATCAATCAATTTCAGGCATTGCTTGCATTACAGAGCTTATATGAATTCTTGGTATGCTAAACATACTGGAGACCAAGCCACCTCCTGATGATGCTTGGATTGGATTCAGGATAGCGTTCACAATGTATTTTAGCTTTCTTCTTTGATCCTATTGTGTTGCGGTTTTAGACAAACACGTACACTGTGATTAAGCCTCCGTAAACACAACGAGTGCCAGAATGTTGAGTATGAGCATCAACAGGGGCACAAAGTGTCATGTATAGTCTTGAGATAAAAGGAAAATGACAGGGTGCAGATGAGTAAAATACATGAGTCATGTTCCCCCATGTCAGCTTGATTTCTATTTTTAGATGCCTTTTCAACATCTGACCAGGGACCACTGCTGATTAATGAGCAAAGTCACGGAAAAACAACAGAAATTTGTTGCTTGACCAAGTAAAAGTGTCAGTAGTTAAATCTTAGGTCAGAGCATAAAGGCTGAGCAGTGGTATGCATGTCAATGAGAATGCTAAGCCAGTATGATGGAATTTCTTTTCGCAACTGCTAAATCAAATAATAATACATGCTGTTTACTCCTGTTTTGCTGTTGGCAATTAAAGTAGCACTCCCTGGCAGCATTTTCATAAATGTGGACAATTCTCTGTAATCAGTTAATTTACTGATCATCAAACTCAAGGATTTTTATTTAGCCTTTGCACTGCTGCAGCAGAGGCAGTATTATTGGGACAATCATTATGATCAACTTTGCTACAAAACAGATTAAAGCTGCTCAGCCGTGAGATCAGACTGTGGCGGTGTGGGAACCTTCAGCTGTGAATGTGTGCAACTGTGTCCAGTGTGGAGCAAGGCATTCCATGAAAAAGAGCATTCAGGATCAGTGAGTCTACTGTACCGGGCTGGACAAAGGAAAACATAAATGGCTTGCTCGTTCCTTGTTGACAATTAAAGGCGAACCCACGCTGTTTCTGTAGATGTTGTGAATACTCACAAGGTTAATATGCTGACCACTGACCATAAAGCAGTATTGCAAGCAGATCTGTTGCAGTTATTATCTGTGGATGTACAGAATTGCCCATCCAGGCGTGACTTAATACACAGATAATCCTCCATGGAACTGCATGACTACAGTAGATTCAACATGAAAGCTGCTGAACATGACTCAGTGATCCAGGATTCTGGCATAACAATATTTGTCTGACTATACAGATATACCAAGTGAAGGTCTGGCTCAAATAGTTTCCTCATGTGTTTGTAAGCCAAAATAAAACATATTAATACAAAACAAAACAACAAACAAACTACTCTGAATTGTTTTTCAAATTAATGCCCAATACTTTTAACACTAATAGTAAATATTATTTTTTGACTGTTTGCAAGACTATGTTTTTGAGAGGATTATCATGGATGCTATGACGGTAATTACATTCTAAATCATATTATTTCTGATGTGGTTTGTTGATACTCTTCTGAGTGTGAATAATCTGCAACCAACAGAAGATCTGAAACAAACAGGAGGGAAAAAAGTACATATATAGAACTGACTGAAAAGAAAGAGATAAGAATGAAGAGGATGTAAATTACAGTAGTATGTGATGTTATGGGTGAGGGTGTTATCAAATGGTCCCCTGATACTCCATGCTCTCTTACACTCTATTTCTCTAGGTATGTTTGTATATGATGACCCATGACCTTGGCTCCTGGCACATGTCTGGGATCACTCCGCTGTGTCTCAGATACCATCAGCTGGGGCCAGGACCTCTGCCTTTTCATACGTTCAAACACAGAGGAAAGCGCGACTGGCCGAAGCAGAGGATAAGTCAGCTACACTTGTCTGGATTTATACAGTACCACGCCAACACTGATAGGCTTTACCCAGACAATGACGATGTTAAGTGTCGCGTGTGCAGCTATGTTTATCTACCCGGTCCGCTACAGACTCCGAGTACCCATCTACATGCGCATATGCATCAATACCCTCATAAGTAGTCAGCAAAGGCACCTCTAATCATGGCCACCTCTGCCTTCTCATTTTCAAGTTCAGTAGCCCATGGAGCTCCACATAAATCACATCAACACTCTCTCCTCCATAAGCCAGTCCACACACAAGCGTTCTCTCTTTCCTTTCTTCCTTTCCTCCTTTTATTTCTTAAAAACGTGCTCCAGACACAGAGCACACTCACACATAAATACTGAACCAGAGACACACAGTCAGGCACACTGGTATGATAGTAGGCATAAGCGTAATAAATCCCACACAGCTTGGGGAATTGGACTAAACACAGATACAGCGAGCATCTAGCCATGCCTTCAGAAGCCCGGAAGAGGTGTAACCCTCTGTTCCCAAAACCATAAAATGTTTATCTCGGTCTGGCACTGACGGTGCTACACACTTCCTGCAGCAACATTCCCAAACTACAGCAACCGCAGGCCTGTTGTCCGCACCGGCCTAGCTGATTGACTATTTCCCCATTTGACACACCAGTGAGTCTGCTCATCAGTCACCTCAGCAAGTGAGGCAGTGAGAATGTCGGAGGGGTGGGGTCAAGGCAACAGCCACAGCATGGCAAAGAGTTTGCTTCTGCTCATTGCAGTATAGGGACTGGCAAAGGGAGGCAGCTCTGAATGAAATCTATGTTTTATTCATCAATGTGGAGCAGTACAGTTAGTAGTATAAACAACTTTACAACTCATCGGTGGGCCCTTTCTTTCAAATGTCATCTTCAGCAGGATTTTCTTTGAACAAATCTCATGTGGAAGGGGCTGAGGAGATCTACTACTGTCGCCCTAGGACCATGCTGATATGTGTAAAGAATGTTATACAAAACTTCAAACATGGCACACATCCCTATTTCTGTTCGCAATATAAGTGTGGTTCATTTTTTGCGACAGACTTGGATATAAACAGAGCTAATCTCAGCTGGAACCCGTGATGTACATTACAGGCGCTGGCAGGGAAATATCTATGTACGTACTGAATGTTTTCGGTATGAGTTTATATTATGTATTTCTCAGAGCTGGTCCAGCCTGGAAAAACACAGGGTTGAGAGAGAAAGTGACACATACACACACACAAGCATGGTGTTCTCTGCCATGGTTAGCTGGGGCCCACTGTCCTGCTCACCAAAATTCTTGGAGGACAATGAGTTACTGATCTGGCAGCGTTGGCATTTGTGATGAACTACTTCTGGAAGCAATCATCGCAATTTACATCATCGTGACATTTAACCTCCTCTCCACCATATCAGTGTGGGTGTCTTGTCTGTGTTAACTTTTTTTGAGTGCGGCTATATGCATGTGTTATTGTGTGCATTAGTTAAATAACTTTCCTAACATTTAGCCTTGCTGTCCACATAGCTCTGCAGGAAAACTAGCATTAAAGGAATGCCAATCTTGAATCCTGCAACATATTATTTTTGTGTGTTCGTGTGTGTGTGGGTGTGTGTGTGCGTATCTGTAATGTGTCTGTTTAGTGCAACCGTGTCAGGGTGGAATACGGTTGTAAAGGGGAGACCTGCCACTCATGTCTCCAGGGTGAGAGACCAGACACACCATATAGGAGGAAGGAGAAAGGCAGACTGAAGGGAGAAACGAAGGCACAACTAATGAAGGAGGAAGGGAGTGGTGAAAGTGTCAAGGCACCCATTGTGTTGCTGGGCAGGAGCAGTAAAGACAAGCTGATGGCCTCTGCAACTTTAAGATTGCCATTAAGCTCTCCTTTACTCGTGTTTATGGTTGGCTTTGTGTGTCAGAGAGAGAAAGGGATCGTAAGCGGGGCTTTGTCTGTCTGCCATCGATTTATTTCCTTCGTTAGGGTGATGACACTGCCTGCTTGTGATGTCCTAGCACAGACTGTAATTACAGAGCACTTCTGTCTTTATTGATGTCACTTTGTTAGTTTAATTCGCTATATTGGGTTTTAGAGTCGCAGCTTGAGGCAAAGAAAGCTATGATGTAGGGCAAAAATCATCAATGGAACATCTCTTTTGAAGATGTCGGGAGCAGAGTGTTGGGAGATAATTATTTCATGTAGACAGACATCTAAAATAGACCCCGTGCATCTCAACACCTACAAAGGCAAAGAAAGGTAATCTGAAATTTAATGACTATTCCGTCTGTGTTGCCTTGACCAAGTCAGAGGAGGAGGCTGTGAATGTAGTAGGGCATGTGGAAATGAAACACCTGGGTTCAGCAGGCGACTGTTTCTGGCCCGGTCCCCAGGTGCTGGGGTTGACAGAGTCGCACAGTATGAGAACCAATGGTGTGTGTGTGTGTGTGTGTGTGTGTGAGTGTGAGTGGTGTGTATATACAGTGTATATATGATGGGATAGGACAGGGGAAGCAGTGCCATGTGAAGTGACCTTAGTTGGAAGAGGGAGGAGGTGAGGCCACCTGCTTGCTGGTGGTGGCGAAATGAGGTGACATGTCCACCTGTCTGAGAACAGTGCATTTCAGACCCCATCTGCCCACCTTTGAAATACCTCCTCCCGAGGACCCTGTGACCCTACATGTAGATCCCTTGACCAGGCCTCTGTCCACTGTCCCTGACCAGCTGAAACACCGCTCACCTCCGACCCGGAGGCGCCATTGTGAACACTGTACTACAGTACAATACATAGGGGAGCTCTGCAGTTTTCCTCTGTTTCTCCTTTTCTTGTTTCAAAGTGATACAGGCCCCAGGCTTTATGTGTGAGACTGCGTATAAGTCTCCTGGCTTGGCTAGAAGTCATCACAGGTAGCCAACAGGGGAAGGCCTTTATTTGCTCCCTTTTTCACCTCCTCCGATGTTCTCAAACTGAAAACTCATCATGGTGTTCTAGCACCGATAATCGCTGGCCAACAACAGAGCAATTTGGCAACTCAAACAATGGTCACATATAGTACACTGTCTATTTGTCACTTCACTCTCCCTCTCTCTCTCTCCCTCTGTGCATGCAGCTGCCTGTGTTTCTTGCCATTGTGAGGTGAACAGAATTACATTCTCTCACCAACCAATCCACCTGTGGATAGATCTCTTTGTTGAGCCTGCCTGTCTGACTGTAGTGAGGGCCATCCCTGTCTTCCATGGATGCAGACCGTGGCCTGGACCTAGGGCTGTGTTTGCTCTCTTCCTCCTGTGGGCAAGCCACATAACTGAGATGGGGTCTGTGGAAAAAGACCACCAGACTTCTGACATGTCTTCTGATCTCCCATAGTCACTCAGGGCTGGCAGATGCTGAACTCTACCTCTGCAGAGGAAATTTTGCTCTGCTGAAGACTAGTGAAATAAGCTGACACTGAGGGGCAGAGACAGAGAGTGAAAGGGTGGATAGGTGGATGGAAGAAGTACAAAGAGGAAATTAGGGCGTGGGAAGGTGGAAGAGACAAATGACACTTAAGATGAAGGAATAAAAATCAGGGTCTTAAGCTCTTGCAAAAATGCCTTGCAAAGAAAATACGACTTGAAATGGTGTTCCAGACACAAAGCCGTCTAATTTAGGAAAAGCTTTTGCAAGGTTTGTAATTAGAAGCAAGCTGGGGCTTGGGTAACACATCTGGAGCTAGTTTCTCTCTCTCAGGCTATCAGAGCTCTCTGTATGTTCTGCATGATTTTCATTGATTAAAACTTGGTGTTACCTGGCTGCCTCCTGGAAAAAGACAATGATATCTCTCATGGCGGACGTCACGAGAAGGTGATTAACTGCTCTGCTGCTCACTCTAGGAATTGTGTGGGGTCCTTTCTTTGACTTTTTCTGAACTGTAAAGTTGAAAAGACCTGAGAGGGCCTCCCAAGAAATACGGTGGCTCAGAAGTATTCAGACCCTTTCATTTTTCCTTTATTGTGTTGTGGTTGCTTTAGCTTTAGTTCTTCTTGGTAGAGTCTAAGTCTAACCTGGGTCTGACAATCTTTACACACACCTGGTTTGGCGGTTGTTCCATTCTTCTGGCAAACTCACCAAAGCTTGGTGTTTGTCCTTGAAGGCATTCTGAATTGTGGGTTATAGTCATGGGTGTGTGCCTTTCTAAACTATGTCCAGTCAATTCAATTTACATAGGCCAGTCCTATCAAGTTCACAACAAAGGGTCTGAATACTTTCGTAAAGGAGATTTCTGTTTTCACATTGTTTTATGGGTTATTGAGTGTACACACTGATAAAATGGAAAATTTGGATAATGGTGCAAAAAGTGAGGAGTCTGAATACTTTCTCCAGCTACTGTAGCTAAAATGAGCCAAAAGAAACCAGCTAGAATAGCAAGACATCAAATAATTGAAACAAGAACAAATAAATGATTTACAAAGAGAACACAAGATGAGAATTGGGCAAAAGAGGATTGATGCATAAATTTGACTAAAACAAAAAGTCAGATCTTGTAGAATAAATAAAGTATGGTTTTAAAATGTTGTTTGAGTGGGTTTGCCAAGTTGACCTGGAGGGCTAGAGTGAAGAGGGTGGTAGTACATAAGGTGTAGCAGAGGGTGTAGCAAGCAGCAGAGAGCAGGAAATCAGGCAACCACATACAACCCACCACCCTCTTAAACGTGCTTTGATGCCTAAAGAGTATATGCATCAGTGGTGTTGCTTCTGGCCGTGGCATGCTTCTATTATTATTAAACATGCGAAGGGGCAGACCTTGTTATTGATACATCACATACGCATTCTCACACATGTACAAGCATGTAGGCATACATCGCCAAAATTACATATACACACAATTGCCGAAGATGTCTACAAAACCATCTGTGTTACAGAAACTCAAATCAAGTAAGGTTCAAAACCCAACACATATTTCTGGCAACTCCAACAACTACCACTGTTATCTGGCCTCCTCTAGTCTGTGAGATGCCAGTGTGAAAAATGGGATATTCTTTACCATCCTCGTGTCACTATATATTAAAATACTCCTTTATATTGCAAATGATTGTTTGCTTTATGAAATGAACTCCTGACCAATCTCTGGCTTCGTGGGAAAACTGAAGCAGCAGCACATGGGGAATCTGCAACAGATGCCCGTGTTGTGCTGAGTTTTTTATTGCAACTCAATCCATCTATTACCATACATCTGCAGATTTACACTTGTGATTAAAAAGATAAACAAACTACTCATAAATCTTGCTTATCACGAAAAGCTTAACTGTCTCCCCACAATAGCATTAGTCAGCACTTTGGCCAAGGCAACAGACAGTAATAGATAGCAACAGGGTTTAGAACAGGAAGGCATGAGGCGCAGACAGGGGAAGGCACACGGATAGACAGAAAAGGAGATGTGGAAAATAAAAGGCAGTGGAAGATGGAGAAAAATGGTTAAGAGGGAAAAACTGTATGAACAAGAGAAAGGAAGGAAAGGGGTGGTGAGAGGGTGAGAGGAGGAGGCGGCGATGAGGGAGAGGAAGGTTGGTCTCATTGCTATTAGACCTTCTCTCTCCCTCCAGGCTCAGGTGACCCCAGCTCTCCAGCCTCTGCCTTTTACTACTAATCATTTGGTTTTTTAATCACGGGATATTCTCCCCCCTTTGCCCCTCCCCCACCTCTCCTCCCCTCTCTTCCTTGCCCACTACTGTCTTCTAGCCTTTGCCAAGGTCCAGCTAATTTTATTCTAATTGGCCGTAGCCTGGGCTGGGACCGATAACCTCATTGTCCTCATCCGTCGTCCATCCTGTCTCTGTTCAACTCCCGTCCTTTCATTTCCTCACCTGTCTCTCTCCCCTCTGTTGCTGCCTTCACAACTTCACGTCTGTGCTAAACTATACCATCTCTCCTGCCTCCTCTCTCCGCCTCATCTCTCTTTCACCTCTAATTTTTCTTTTTTACCCATATGCCGCTGCAGCACTCCTCCCTCTGTCTGTCTCTTTCATACGCTCATTGACATCACAGTTGTGCGACATTTTCAATTTTCTGTTCTCCCTCTCCTGTTGACCTTACATTCCACCAGACAAAACAAATAGCCTTGATGTGTCTGCCAACAAAAAGTTTTGTGTGACTGCCTTGATCCGCACACAATGGCATGAAAGAAGCGTCAAGCTGTTTAGTGGGTAAACCTGATGGCTGAAGTCTGATCCTCTCCCTCTTTTTATTTAGGCGTGAGAAGACACAAGCTGTGCGTCAGATGACAGTGAAAAAATTAATTAAGCTGTATGAAGAACAAAGGGTGATAAGATGCCGCTGGCCAAAAAGCACACAGAGTCAGAATGAAACAGACAGTCCAAGGCGAGCTGTCTTCTTCAGAGGCTTGTGTGAGCACAACGAACATTGTTAAGTACAGCAAACAAAACCATAACCTTGAAATTTTATGTGTCCTATTTTTGCTTTATGTGATGCACATGTGAATATTCCAGCCCCAGGTTTTCTTCTTTAGCTGAACCACAGGATTTATGACTGTTATTAAGGACAGCAAGGGGGCACAGAATTTGGTGCATGAATGTCTGTTGATTTTGGTCATGTTCATTGTGGCTCTTCTCACCAAAATCTTGTCATTAGTGTTAAAGTTAAATCACTTGAAGTCATGAATTCAAAATATTCTAAAGGAAGTCCTCTTATTAAGTATCCACACATGAATTGTTATAGCTGCCAGCTAATTGGCTATTGACAAAGCTTGGAACATCGAAGCCAAATCTCACTACACTGGTCATCATAGCTAACACCTGTCGCTGCAAGCAAAAAGGAACAGAGCAGATGGAAATCCTGCATTACAATCACACTACAGATCCTCTACTTTTCTTTTCTCCTCTGGATCAACAGCTCAATAAATTTTCATTACACCTGTGTGGGCGCTTCCAAATAGAGCCACAGAAGCAGAAACTAATTAACACAATTTATTGACTAATGGCCACAGCCTGGGAGACAGCTGCAATTGTTCTAACAGTCCTGCTGCTCCGACTGCACTCAAGGTCCACTTTAGATTCATAACCAAAATAATTTATCATGCCTGACACATTAAATTGAACCGTATAGACCATAACAGTGGTAATTTATCATTTTGTTGTTAGGGATGCTTCCCTCCCCTGTCTTGAAAGCATGCAATCTCTCGATGGGATTCGTCAGCCAGTGGTTGTATGTGGCAGGTTCACTTTTGTTCTTCAAAGGACTCTTTGTTTTCTCATTCACCATTTGTTGGAGCTTAAAGTAGAAAAGGAGCAGAAAGAATGTGTGGCCTTTTTGAATTTGAAAAGCCTGGTGGCGGTTTCTGTGCCACATGACAAAATGATGGCTAAGTCACACTGCTGTCATTGCCCTGCATGATATATGTAAGGCGTGATCAAAACATCAATATGAATAGCAGATAAGCTGGCTCTACGCTGACTTTCTGTCATGGTTTGGTTCTAGGATCCCTTCCTCAGCCAGACAAACTCTCTGCTGATAATATATTAATTTTCAGCAGTCGCCTTTATCCCATAATGCATCTCTTTCTTGATGGGAACAGTGCCTTCAGGATAATAATCCCCCATCAACAAGACCTGAAATGGTCACCCAGTGGTTTGAACAGCGGCAACATTAGCCATGTCAAGGCTTTTAATCACTACAGGATGCCATTTGTGCATGGAGTGGGATATTCTCAGACAAAGTATGAGATGGCATTTTCCACTGGTGTCATTAAGATGGAAGGCCCATGCAGTCATGCAAATTCATTATGTAAGCAGTGATTAGCGTTGACCTTGCCCTCTGAGGGTGATGAGTCTGAAACAATGCCAGCGAATGCACTCCATGTCTACAGCCAGAATGTAGTAGCAAGAATAACCTATTAAAACAATGGCAGAAATGATTTTCTATAGTATTTCCTTTGAGTGATCTGTGCACCCAGACAAACAAATTTTCAGCTTCTGCATGGTGGTTCTGATGTATTTTATATCTTTCACATGAAAGTAAAAATATCCTCAGGTTAGGAGTTTAGCCAGTTTCAGCAAGAAGACCATCAGAACTATGGGAGAATTTCAACCTCCACAGCAACAACTTAACCGATCCAACCATGTTGATAGTACCAACATTGTGTTGTTGTTACTAAACTTAGTTAGCGGTGGCGCGGCCCTGAGGAGGTAAAAGCAGTAGCAGTCTGTGTCTCTGTGGGAGGCAACCACCATTCACACCTCCTGAGCATGGACATACCAACTGCTCAGAAATTCCACTTCTACCAGTTTCTCAGCCTTTAAAAGGCCACACACACAGCAAAACCCGCACATATTATAAAATTCAGCTGCAGGTTTTGCCATCTGTAACAACAATGACATAGGTGACCTTTGCCTGCAATTTCACCTGCAGTTTGCTTTAGTTTCCTGTGCTCCTGGCTGTGTGGTTGACTGGAAGTTTCTGAATAGGCCTTTACATGATATGGCCCGGCTGTAAATCTTCATTCACAGCTTCTATAAAAAAGGCAGAGAGAGGCAGCTCACACAAGCTCCAAAGTGTCCATAGCAACAATATTGAATCACCATTGAGACTAATATTTTGCAAGATCTAAGTTCGTGCCTCAAAGGGACGCCGAGCCAGATACTTATTTCAGTGTTTATTTGATCACCAATCACACCCACACAGACACATAAACTGCAAAACACATATGGCTGCACAAATGCCACTCTTCACTCTCCCTTTCTCATACTCTCTCTCTCTCTGTGTCCTCCTCTTCAGACATTCAAGCTTTCACAGGCTGATCAATAGAATCCATCAGGCCACAAATACAGAGAAGAGGGTGTGTGGAGGGGGTGGGGGTGGGTGGGTCCCCTGGGAGAGACAATAAGGACATTGAGAATAAAACAGAGACCGGAGACACACAAACAGAGATGTACACGAACACATACGCACAACCCGTCCTATATTCCCTAGCCAAGCAGTGACGTCAGCCTCCTGTTTAAGACACAGCCCACCTAATGGAGCATAGCCAAGGCACGATATGTGTGTTTGTGTGTGTGCGTCTGTTTGTGTGTGTAAGTATGTGTATGTGTGAAATAATGTTGGACTGAGAGAGTGAGGGAGAGGCAAGGGAAGGACACACCACCACAGTGGAACACACACAAAGTCAAGCACAATATCCATTAAATCAAAAGCAATCTCTCTGCTCCTGGCAATTCATACACAGAGAGCTCTCATACATGCATATACCTGGACAAACACATACACAAACACTAAACTGACAAATACCACTATCCAATGCACTGCAATACTATTAGGTTACTTTAAAAGTGTGGAGAAAAAAAAAATGTGGGAGGAAATGAATGACATTCCAACAGTACCATCCTCTTCAAACCTGAACAAAAATGTGTCAGCAGTGGGAGTATAAAATCTCTGAATGAGAGTTTTTTGGCATAGGAGATATGGAGAGAAATCAATTTCAGGGCCAAGTATGGTGCCAAGGACGTCCAGAAGGGCATAGCTCTGTTGATCTGTTCATATCAATTTGCTCCCTCCTGCAGACGGAGAATGCCACAATGTGCAGCGCTGCATCTTTAAGGAATATCGCCCTGATAACGGTGCCATAAAACACATCATTTTACAGTCAAACCATCTCTGTCTCAAATGCACTTGGAGCGGAAGCCATTTTCAAGCAACATAAAGTTTAACATGGCGCTACATCTGCCGAACCGCTAGCTTCCACGCTACATGGGACTGGGCGATTTAATTAGGGGACATGGGATAGTGTTGTGTGGCACTGCAATGAACCCCACCCTCTCGATCCGGACCTGATCCATCCTGAACCTGTGGTCATCTCTGGAAGAGCAGAGTGCATACTGAATTACAGCATCCAGTATGCGTTCTAGACAGTAGTTGAAAGGTTTGTAACAAGTGTATCATTAAACACTGAGATAAGTCACACTATTGTGACACAAAGTCCTCGCATGGAGGTGATTATACAGATGAATTGCTGATTTCAGCCTCCTCTTTTCTGTTTCTAAATGGTACAAAAAGATTTATACCATTTTACCCTCCATGATTATGTGACAATGTTAAACATCATGAATATTTTAGATACAAATATACTCATGGCTCATAATGTTGTTGTTATTATAATAGAATATTGCTGCTGGTTGCAAAATATATTAATATTGAGGTATTTGTGACCATCCAACTATCTTGTCTATGTGGAATACATCATTTTATCCATCTTAAATAGACATTTTCTACATGAATACATATTGAAAATGAGCCCATTCAAATGCTAGAGCAATTTTTACAGAAAGGCACAGCCAAACAGCTTGAAAATAAAGTAGAGATTTAGATGAGCTGCTTTGATAGTCATTAGTCGACTGAGAAGACTTTCCCCCAGCCGAGATAACTTTTTGAACAATGTCTCCCTTGAAAAGTCATAAAGAAAATCTCTTTTAAAGTTTCCCCCCGATTTCTAATGACGCCTCCCTCCAGTGAGCATTTGAACCACCTGAGTGAGAAGCGACGAGATCACTAATGCACCCTAATTCACACAGTATAGATTACAGATTGTTGAGGGCAAAAGTTTGATTTTTGCCTTGACCATCTGAAAGTGGCTCCCAACATAAATTTAATGGATCAATGGTGATGGAGGGCTGAGAGCTGTGGGGGGACCTTACCACTTTCTATTGTGAATTACCATGAACCACTGGGATCATTGTGCACTGTAGAACCTTACTAAGAGCTAAATGATTAATGCACAGCCTAAAAACAAAATGTTCCAGGTGTTTGGACTTGTGCAAACACTCAACCATACACACATCTGAAAACCACAGATTCAGAGTTACTTGTTTCCCAAAATGAAAGCACTGTGACATATCCAAAAAGCTCCAGAGGAAGATTAAATGTCAGTCTGGGCTTTGGTTAGACACTCCATAGGAGAGTGTGGGCCACAACCTAACTTCCCTAATGGCAATCCAGATAGAGAAGTGGCATGTTGGGGTGTGGGTTAGAGGGCCAGATGGAGACACAAAGGCAAAAGTTCAATTAAAAATGTTGAGGGAATCAATTTGTTCGCCTTAATTACTTTGTTAATTTGTAACAGCATTTCCTTCGAAAAATCCTGTGTCACATTTTCTGCTGTGATAATGGTGCCACAAAGAGGGAGGGGCAGTCGGTTGGGTTGAGTGCCTTTTAAATGGCTCACCCTCTGGTTCTAAACACAGCGCTCAGTATGCCTGCTCGCCCGTCCCCGAGTCTCTTTTGCGGGGTGTGTTGGTAATGAGGCCCTCCTGTAGTGCTGCACTCCACTCCTCTGTTGGTGCAGAAAAGCGCACCCCCGCCACGTCCTGACATTCTGACAGATAGGAGCCGCAGAAAGCATATGGGCAACGTGGCGATGCCTCCGACGCCCTCCAAACTGTCGTAGGGCTCAGGCATAATGAGCAGTAGAGAGACGAGCCCAAGTCCTACACATAGGGGACATTAGTCATCACATTTTTCCTCATCTGCCACAGATCGGCTGGAAAAAAGAAAAAAAAAAACCTCTTACCTCGTATAAAAGTCAAGAGATCCCATGAATTTGTGACTTTACAGAAGAAAGCCATGTAGTTTACCATGGCAGAGCCAGACAGGAAGTCTCTAAGAGAGTGCACATTTAGGATGACTGCCAGGCATTGGCTTTATGGAAAAATGAGAGTTCCTGCAGAAACACGGAACAATCAAAATTTTGCTGGTTGGCTGGTTTAATGGTAGGGCTGCATTTTACATGTGTCACAACATGGAGTGAAGAGGCAGACAGTCAGGGTAGAAACAGAGAAAGATGTCACTGACTGAGGCAGGAGTGAGCGATGTTGTGTAGGGCCAGGAAGTGGCCGCTCTCCCTGTCAACTGTCAATGCCGTTAGTGTCCAGAAGCTGAAGTCCACAGCGACTAGACGTGATTTTAGATAAGGCGCCCATCCAGCCATGCCCTCGACATGGCCTCCCTCTGGTCCAGACTCCTCTGCCAGTCTCCTTCCCACTCTCTCTGTCTGGCCCGTTATCCCTGACCGTCTAGACACCTCCCAGCACGCGATCCCTCACCCCAGCCAACCCGGGCTGTTCTCAGCTCTTCTGCTTTCTCTCCACTCAACACTGCGTCACAACACTGGCTGGCTAGAGGGTTGTGAAGGGCTACTGAAAAGGACAGAACAATGCCAGGCAGTTCTCTCTCTTACTCTCATTCAAGTCACTCACTGGAAAGGCTTAGAAAGCGCGGCTCAAAATTGCATTTCAATCCTCCCGCAAGAGCAGCTGAAATGATCACAATCCGAGACTTAACTAAAACTTATCAGACAGTCTCGAGGGTCGACTGTAAGTGTGAACAATTGTAATGAGGCAGCCTGCATCAATCATTCTATGATGTAGACACACCTCTGAAAAACAAACATAACAATTGAAAGTACTTCAGCCACTTTTTGTATGCGGAGGGGCAAATGAATGAGAACAATGAGCAAGGAAAGAGGCAATTACAGAGCGGATGGCTTTGGGTACTGACTGATCTGCTGGTAGCAGTGAAACCACCTGAGTGTCTGTATTGTGTAACGCAGCTCAGGCTGTTAAGAAACACTTGCGCATGTGAAGGAAGGGTGTAAGTCTACATTTTCTGAAACCCTCTGCCCAGCCTCTGTGCCCTTATTACCCAACAGGTGGGGTATGGACACCATAAATTCATAAATGCCCCAGTGTGAAGCACTTTAACCTAACCTGCTGCAGTAGATGGCAGGGGTTGCAATATGTCAACGCCACTTCCCTATGCACAAAGCCAGAGCCTCACACCCATGACTGATCTCTATTAAATTACATGGATTAAATCAGAGATCCTTAATTAGGCCCCAATAAAAGCGTCATGTGGCTTTTGAAACCTCTGAGCATGCCATGATTGGATAAAAATGTGAAAACATACTAAATGAAATTGGTTTACCGCTGAGTGTACGCCCCATGACTCTTGAGTGGAGCAGCAAAGCAGGGGGAAATAAAGTGAGGAGAAATAAGTAAGAGCGAGAGAGAAAGAGGAGGCACGGATGCCGGGAGAGCAAGGAGGGGGGTCTCCGGGCGGGGTCACCTCTTTTGCTCAGAAAGCTCTTGGAATTCCATGTGGGCCTAAGGGAGGCTCTGGGCGTCAGGCTGAGATGCCAGCAGTGCAGGTTGGGCTGCGGGACGAAGAGATGTGAACTCCCTCTTCGCTCTCGACATGCTGACTGTCTCGCTGTTCACGCTCACTCAGCAGCAATGATTTTCACGGCGATCGTGGCGTGCTCGGAGGGTTCAAAAGCCACATGTTTGCTGATGAGGACTGTCAGGATCTCGATTTAATCCTGCTGTTAATGAGATCGATCGTGAGTGGGCTGCGGCGGTATGAGGGGCGACGGGCACTGCCGTCTGGAACCAAGTGCTTCACTGGGGCATTGTGGTGAATCCTACCCGCGACAGGCGTAAATTGAGCTGAACAGAAAATTTCGAAATGGTTGCCATCATTCATAATCATTTCTTGACTGGACCTGACTCAGACACTCGAGATGGTTTCGCTGCTGACGGATCGATCGTTGCTGAAGCCGTCCGCTCTTGACAGTTGTTCGTTGCAGGGGCGCGGTGCTTTTCGGTGCTGCTCGGGTGTGGGAGATGGTGTGAACCTCGATACAGTTGTTCACGCACGGTCAGACCCGCTGTCTGATGCGGTGGAGGTCTCGGATTGATCGTTCGGCTGCGGATTGAGGGGAATGCGGTTACGGGCCGCGCGCGGGCGGCGCGGTGGTGGGCGGATGAGGGTGAGAGGGAGGAACTGCCTGGCGTTCGTTCGTCACTTTCGACGGCCGCTCGCAACCTGGTCGGCGGTGGGCGCAGTGACGGTGGAAAACAGGCTGATTTGGCCGGACAACTGAAGTGTTTATTCTTCCAT